>JAQIWI010000305.1:0-40517 GCA_034698825.1 Deuterosminthurus bicinctus | reverse complement strand
AACTAAAAGTCACTACAAACTAGAGCCAAATTCTATAAAACTAAGTCACAGCAGACGGCGAGGAATCAATGGTATTCAAATTGGATTACAAGTTTAGTTCGTGCGTATCTAAAACTAAAAGTCACTACAAACTAGAGCCAAATTCTATAAAACTAAGTCACAGCAGACGGCGAGGAATCAATGGTATTCTAATTGGAGTACAAGTTTAGTTAGTGCGTACCTCAAACTAAAAGTCACCACAAACTATAGACCCAAGTTCTATGAAACTACGTCACAGACACGTACGGTTAGTTAAAATTAATCATTACAGAATTAACTATGCATCAGTAATACAATAATTTATTCGTTAGGTACTCTCTTGTGTGCATGCGATTATATCGGCTGGGGCTAGTGTCGGAGGGGACCATTTTCTCGATTTAAATGCAAATATGGATTTTGCTGTGCATCACTGCATACTTTCATCGTAGACTCTGCAATGTCGGACTGGATCTCCAGTGAAGCCTGGAGGGCAGGAGCAGACAGGAACGTGATTGCGAACGTCACAGGCAGCATTGGACCCTGATTTACAAAGAACCAACAGTTGTCATAAACTTCTAAATAACTCGCACACTGCCGATTAAGTTAACCTTACCGCATGACGTGGTGCAAGGGTTGACACATTGGAAGTTCTCGCAAGTCTTGTATGATGGGCATTCACTGTTAGCTGCAAGAAACGAGTCATAAACCTTAAGTTAGCTATTCTTGATTCCAGAAAAAAACGCTAATTCCACTTGAACACACAAACATTCTATTGTAGGCATAATTTTTGACAGCTTGTAAAACTGGAATTGGAGGTAATAATAGCTATATGTTTGTCCTGTGATGTATACTTACAAGAGCATTCCCCTCGTCGGCAGTGGTGTAACGGGTTCCCTTGATGACCAGGCAAGCAAGTGCAGACAGGTCGATCTCCACTGACATGGCAATCAGCATTTATTCCGCATGGAGATGGATTGCAAGGGTTGCTTGCTCGCACGGCAATGGCTCTAAAATGCAAATCAGTCGTAAAAACAGGACCAATTGATAGAATTTGAACTCTCAAAGAGTAGCTCTATGAATCTTACTGTTGAACGACAGGGGTGGAGATGATGCGTCTAGCAATTGGCGACTGCTGCCGGCACTGATAGAATGGATCTCCAGTGTATCCACGGTAGCATTTGCAAATGGCTTTGTGATTATAAGACTCGCACTCTGCGTTCACACCGCAAGGGCTGGGTTCACAGGCGGAGATACATTTGCCATTTTGACAACGCTCATGTGAGCGACATTCATAATCGGTGGCACATTGAGCACCGCAACCCGTAATGGTGTCGGGCTTTGGGAAGGTTCCAGGAATGCATCTGCACACTGCGGCTCCCACAGAGTTGACTGAACAGTGGGTATTGGGTCCACATGGGGATGGGCTGCATGGATCCACAGCTGTGGCAACCGTTCGATAGTAAGCTTAAAGAGTGACAATGACGTTCTGTCGTAGTTACTGACAAGTGTGTACAAAGCCACATGAAAACTTACACACAATAATGTCCATTTTACAAATCAAGCAAGGCATTTGATTAAGAGGAAGTACGCAACTAAGTCAGTTAGAGTTACATTTACATAGGAATTCTGCGTGAACAGTTCACACTTACGACAGTACATGAGTATTACAAGGTACAAGAGTTATATTGACTGTTTAGCCTCCAAATTAATTGTATAATAACATTTGAGTACAACTTAATTGGGTTTTTATCACGACATGCAGAGGAAAATACGACGTACAACTTCCTTCTTCAGCTGAGACGTCCTTAGTTAGTCGATTAGTGATGCGTCTAATCGGGTGGTTGACACTGGCATGGATGGTTACAAGCCATTTATTATCAGTTTTTCTACGTCTTTGTTAATATATTCTACGTGCAAGTAAGTCTTTCGAGCATTCACGCCCACAAACATGACTACCATAATGCTGATGAAAGCACACCACGTAACAATGTTAAGATACACAGTCACAACAATAATATTAATGAAAATGCCACTCAAAACTAATGAATGGGATGATACATAGTTAATACTTATGTGTGAGTACAAGTCAATAAATCAGGTTGTTATTGGTTGTGTAAAGGTATTTTTGACAGAGGGCTTGTCTTACCATTGCTGTACTGAGCTGACGTGGATGTCAACTGGAGGACGGCAAAGGCCAAAAGAGGATAAATCATCATCTTGCCCTCTTCCTGGGTAAATGTCAACAGAAAGCCATGTTTTAGTCCTTGTAAGATTCACCGCCCTTTGATTCTACCATGAGCAAGGTCTTATACATGATAAAACCGCTCACCATTTCCAGCTTGAAAATGTCTAAAAGGCATTAGAAATATTTTTTTCCTCTTTCGCTGTCTCTCCCACCTCGTGTCATACTTGTTACGGCTTCATGGTCGAGGAAGGTGCTCACCCTAACGTCACCCTCATCCACACATGCCATATGAGCAACACTTATCGTCCGATTTTGGACACGAGTAAACGACAGTGCAAGTGCTTTTTTTCCCAAGATCTAAATCCTGTTGATTTTTATGTAACAACACAGCATGAGCAACTTACTTTAATGTCCACTACAACTGCCACTTAATGGCATAGAGAACCTACTGATATGAACCCACGCAAGTTTACGTACTGATCAATCCTGAAGGTAATCCTTCCACTATTGAACAAACTAATATGTGCTGACAAATGGAATAATCGCAGCGTAATTTCGTTAAAAGCGATGAATTATGCATGAAGATGATGCCGCAAAGAGCATTCGTTATTGAGGCAAGAGATGATCAAAAATATCATTGGCCATAATAATTACTTTTCTTCTCGCCATCTTTTTCTGCATACCATCATCACATTAAAACATGCTAATATAATTGACCCACCCCGAGTTCCGTCCATTTTTTCCTACTAATATCACCGCCTAGAATTTGTCCAAGAATTTTTTCAACCTGCTATCATGTCCAAGTATAGACAGACTAATTGGATCCCACTTTGTCGCGGGGTGGTCTATTTATGTGGTATTATAAACTTGTATAGTTAAGGAATCGTTTTTTTTTCACAGAAATACCAGATGACTGATTGATGATTCTGTGTGCCAATGAGCATTTATGGATAGGCTTCCACTGTCAAGTGGGAGTCCACGCATTGAGTTATATTTACAGGAAGGTGTTTTTTTTTCTTGTGCAGTACGCACGCTAACCAGGACCTTGCTACCCACACGCTCCGCACTGTTATCATTAATCAAATTAGCAGCCCAACAGGCTGATGAATTTTAAAGAAGTTTTTAATTAATCCAACAATGAGAGGTGGGCAAGTGTTTCTCTTCCTCTCATTAGTTCAATTTCTAAAATCAAGTTTCTTTTCCGAATTTGGTCTGTTTACGGACGTCATCGTCCAACTCCGCGGACAATACTTGAACAAGCTCGTACCTGCCAGTGACACATATAGCCTTTAGGGATCACATGTAGTATGAGCAGCTATTAAAACGCTCGGGTGAGAATATCACGTTCACATTAATAAAAATACTCTCCAAAATTTCTACACTTTCACACACAATCGATGAATGTGAATTAATAAATCGATATGAATCCATAAAAATCATGTTTTCAGGCTCAACGAATACAGAGCAGAGATGAAAAAGGAAAGTCCTAATGACTTAATTGTCATGTAAAACTGTGCACCGCCTACGTTTCTATCTCTTCAGTAAAACACCTCATCATAAACACACACAAACACACGCCCCCAGAGCACCATTTTTGTTTCCACTGATCTTGCTATTGACAATTGACAGCGTTATGGAGATGAGTACGTAGTGTAGAAGGTCACTTGTACATCGTCAAGTTTACAGTTCATGTGCGAAATGATTGAAAGGGAAAACAACGCTTCCTCTCTTCTGATTGCGTAAGACGCTTAGTGAGTCAACTGTGCATTTCTTACAGTATCATCATCAACATTCAGTCATAGAATTCTGCGTATTGTCTTGCCTAACAATGACTGGCACACAGGACTGCACTATCAACAAACGAACAAGTAAATGGCAAGGTAAACATGACATTGAATTTTATTCTTGCTGATCTTGATATTCACTTTCGGTGTCATATTGTCATCTGCTGAAAATATACACCCATTGGTCAGTGAAGCCTACTTGGGAGCTTCTTCCTATTATCAAGTCTAAATGTTTACGCACAGAATTGTCAGTTTTTGAGATTTAATTTCCACTCCAACCTTACTACTGCTCATGGAAGACAAGTTTCTTCCTCAGTTCTCAATGATTCCTATGGTCAAGGTAACAATCACTGTCATGACGAAAGCATAAGACAGAGATTATTCCGGTAGCCCCTCTCCAAAAATTTATTTGCTGCTCACGAAGGTACAGCAGCCAATTATCTCCCGTCATAACATACATCTTCATGCCACTTCGACATAAACACAAACTCACCATATCTTAAGCCATACTACTCATGACTGGAGAAGACTTTTTTTTGCTAAAAATTTATAATTATCATTGCAAATAAACCTGTACTACTGCCGGTTGTGTGCTAGTTATGAAGAGACATGCGCTGAGACTAGCTTGGGCGTGAGAAATTCACTAGTGAAACATGTGACTGGACTGCAACATTGCATGCTAAGCTTTTCAAAGGTAATTACTCGTGTTATTATCCTGCTCTTGTAATTTCCAACTCTGCCCCAACTTGACCATTAGACTTATAATGGGAAAAGCATGTATGTATACGTCAACAAAAGTGAGCAAAAATTCCTGCTATTTTTGGCCTGGAGACAAGAGCAAACGCTAAACCTTCACACATGCTATCTTAACACGCAACAATCGATGCGATTTTTACACAAGTCTCATAATGACTTGAGCCGGATAGATGTTGAGGCTTACAGTCACTGCATAGATTGCAAAACATTTGGACTTACCTCCTGTCACACAGCGTTAATCCGAACGGTACTGAGCACTTTAGAAATACACCCCAGAATATTGCAACTGGTGCACAAGATACAACAACTGTTTAGCTGACAAAATAGAAGCGGGTCCTGCGTGTCCCGGAATCAAAGGTGAACTACTTGAGGAACGTCAACTAAACAGGATATTTATAAGATTGGCGAGACTGGTGTGAAAGGAAAGGAGGCAAGTTCGTTTGTTGATAGTTCGCACACATACACACTATGCATTAGCATCCATGTGGTAGTTGCTGTAGTAGTCTGGATGAGCAATGGTTAAAGTGAGATGCGATAATCCTACGCAAAATTTTTGCACATACACCAAGCAAATTAATGTCCTTGGGCGGTGCTCATATTAGGAGATTTATTAAATCGTACACATTGCTGAGCAAAAAAAAACTACCGAAACTATCAACAAAACAATTTCTGTCGGCATACGTATCTTCAGGACTTCATGTGTTGTCTGAGATATTATTCCATTAATTTTCTTCGGCAGATCTGTATCGCTCTCTCAGCGCTGGTTGTCAACGTGCCATGCGTACAGAAGGACGACAAAAAATTAACAAAGATGAACTTCGCTGCTTCTGCTGCTCATTTTAAGTGTATGCAAATTGCTCAATCCAGGATGATTCCATGCTGACTTATGACAAAGTTAATGTGAGACTTCCTACGGGGGTTGGCCATGGTCACATCCAATTTGATTTCCTAGCTAGATACATTGTTACACTTTGTTTTACAAAACCTTTTTCATAGTGCTCAAGCACAAATTTTAATGCTTGAGTTGTGCCTGCGTTGAGTGTAGTCATCCATACTGTTGTACTCTGTACAATGCGTGTCTTCGTTCCTTGTCTTGAAACTTCCTCTATCCGGAAAAAAACGCTTCTTGGTTTTAAGCAGGTACAGCTAAATGCCATATTGGACATTACATTGTAGATAATCATACATGCCAGAGGTAATGAATGAAATTATATTTGCCTCATCTATCATAACAACAACGCCAACGCCCGTATTTTCTAACGTGCTCTCCACAAAGTAAAATAATAATTGCCTTGAACTTCGCCACTCAAAGCAGTTCGTTAGTAATTAGCTCCACCTCAGCTATCATTACGCAGGTACACCGTCTGTTCCTCCTGTAATAGTAAGTTCGTCTGGTACATGACTGCGACAATATGGACGACCGATGAAGGAATACAATTCACATTAGTACTAATTAAGATTCTGCAGAGATACTCTCACGCCTTTAATCTTGTGATTCAACAGAGTTTCGTGCATCGACCATTAAAGTCTTTCACACATCGACTCCTCCGTCATCATTTCCCATCTAATCATTTCTAATCATATCACGTTCGCGAAGTATTGATGTTGGCTATAGTGCGTAAGTGCAATGACGAGCACATTTCTATGTCAGGGAAATCTTATGGTGAACCAAACATATGACGACCAATAAGAACACTGTCGCTGTGGTATACTAATCTCTCCCATGGTACCACCCTTCTGACTGTATCCAGTTGAGAATGGCAAAGTCAAAAGATGGCCATCCGTGGGCAGAAGTTAGTTCGTAGTACGGAGACGCAAGAAATTTGCATACGGACTTGACATGACATTGTTGTTCTATCAAGGATTCCATGTGTTTGAGAACGAAAAAAGCGGGTGGAGTCAAGAATCTGCCCTATAAAGAGATCATCCTGAAGGTCTCCATACGTCTTCATCTTCGTCATATTGAACGACATCAAATCAATGAGCATCCTCGAGGTTGCGCAACTCAAGTCACTTCGACTTGAGACTCAAATGTAATCATTCACGTTGTCAGAAATTGGAGCGGGGTATAGTATTTTTACGACTTCTTATGACACCAACGCATTAGGTGGTCGTTTTTCACTCAGTACTCTACTTTAAATGGATCGGATTCAGATTCGGCGGAAAAAATATGCATTGAGTGCCAGTTCCAGTCCGCCATTTCAGGTTAGTGTGTAGGAGATATACAAAGTTACATGTATTATCACAAATCCGAGAGGTTCATTGGTCTGTTCGAGGGACTGATCGACACACCTACGACTTACCTTCACATGTCCGGACTACTGGTGATATCGAATACAATAATTGCGCGAAATGTTGCCTATACATTATTCGAAAGCTTGGAGGGTTCTGTTCCGATTATAACGCCATAAATAAAACCCCAGATACAATGATCCAAACCTGTTTTATAACAATGGAAAGACGCGGCTTACATTTAAAATACGGATGAACGACAAAGAATAATGTGGCTCAATAAATACAAGTTAATTAACGTCAGTACTAATTTACTTTTTATTTCCCGACCTTGAAAAATTATCACTACAGCATGTTTCTTTAAAGCTACGGTTTCCAACACTTAGTTCAACCGATGTTGAAAAGAATCATGAGGGCATTATTGGCTTCTTTTACTAGTGTGACTTGAAGCCAATATGCCAATGATTATTATCTTGGCTCATCATGTGACAGGAATACATTGAATTATATAGGGGGAGTTGATATTTCTTCTGTTCTTCTTTCTTCGAGGATTCACAAACAAATTGATTCCTTGCTAAGTGGATTGGTTACATCATGCCGATTCATTCGTATAATATTGCTTCTCAAAAGGGATTTCTAGTAAATTCTACAATGCACACGTACAATAATTGGAACTATCATTCTGAGGGAACTCATTCGCGAGGTTCATACATAGGATATTACTACTATTAACGAAAATGCGAAACTGACGCGTACGTACTTACTTAGAGACTATGACGACAACACTACAAATATTATGCGGGCTACTACGTACGTACTTTGTAAAGCACAGAGCAGTTCATTTCTTCATGTGCTGTACTACTACCCTGGACCAACAACAGAGCACGGTTGTTAAAACTTAAAAAAAAAAGACTCCAACATTTAAAGCCGAGGCTGCGACGAGTGAATTGTAGATGTTCTAGCATGAGCGTACTGCATTTAGTATACTCGTGTTCGATAATGGCATTACTATCGTTATTTACATAAACGATCCGGTTTAGAAGCCAGGGTGGCAGCAGTTTATAGAACTTATAAGATTATATTTTATTCTATATACGAACATTCTTTCACTCATTCAGGTACGGGTTCGAAGCACAACAGACAGCAATAAATTACAAGATAAACCTTCTTCGAATATATTTTTCCTTTCCTGATTGCCCCGAATAATAATTAATTAAAAAAACGAAGCAAACTCTAACTCCACTCACAGCTTCTTCTTCCTCTTTCCAAACAATATCATCATCATTTATCATCATGCCTTTGCTTTTCAGTTGGAAATACTAAACATTAATATACAAAATATTGAAAATAAAACCTTCACAATAGTAACTCTCATGCTATAAGCTACTTCTGTGTGATTTACGGCGGCTAGTACATAGGCTGATGAAACATCCTCATATGTCATTTACTTTTTTTTTGCAATAAAACGGAAACTGGAAATGTAGAAATATCTTACAGTTTCTAATGTCCTTCCTTTCTTACGCGCAACAGCTCAAGTCGCCTACACTTGCAAGTCTTGGATTAACTGGTGCTGCGATTCGCAACGCGGATCCCAACTTTGGTTGCTATGTTATCAATTATGACACTAAGGCCACTGCCACCATTCGTGTCGCTCACGCCATGACGGGATTGAAAACCTATTGCAGATCCATAAAGAGCATAAAAGTGTGCTCGCACAAGCTGCAGCCGTTCACATCTCATTGTTTGCTTCATTGGTGCCTCAATTTCAGATTTTTCATTCAGTTCTGATTCTTTCAATTCAGACTGGATCTCCCCATTACCACTGGCAGTGCCATTTGAATGACTGCTGATTTCAGATTTAGTATTCGACAATGCAGCGGAGTCCACAGTTGCATGTGGTTGAGAGTCAGGAACTGAGTTATCGTTGCTGGGTAAAGGTGATGGAGTTGGGGTATCCTCATTATTAGATTCATTTACGCCATTGACTTGTCTCCTCTCTTCGTCTACATTCAAGCCGCCGTTTAAAGAAACTTCAGGTGAGGCGGATTCTTCCGTCTCACCTGGAGTCACACCTCCGGTTATTTCACTGACAGGAGCCTCCTCAGTAAGTCCATTCAATCCACTGCTGTTGCTGTAAAAGACACAGGAAATTAGAACTCATCCATCCTTTGTACCTCAGGGTCGAAATCTCGTGTAAAAACGCATGCTAACAACACATTTAGTAAGAGCTTACTCGTTCAAAACGCATGGTGTACTGGTAGGAGTTCCATTTTCAAGAAGAATATCTTGCACGGAATTCGGCTGAGACTGAACACTTGGACACTCGACAGTTAAGTTCGCATCAGGTAACACAGGATCGTCCTCACAAGCACGACTTTTAAAGCCATTCAAAACGCCATTCACATTTTCAGAGTCCTGAGCACCATTATCCGCTTGCGACTGGTCATCACCATTGACAGTCTGCTGCGAGGATTCCTGACACCTTGCAGGCTCAGTTTCAACCAATAGGGCTGCATCTGCGGAGCTATCACTCTGGTCGTTTCTAACAAGATTGCCATTAGTAATACCGGAACTACTGGGGCGTACTTCGACAGAGGGAATGTCATCATGAGTCTGTAATTCTGCTGCTTCGGATCCATTATGAATGGTTAGAGACAACCTGCAGGGAAGGCAATAATCATGTTGACAAAAAAGTGCTGAATTGACACTCGAGAAGGCACAGTCTCAACTTACTCATTTTGTGGAGCAATGCTGTATTCATCATCGACTATGTGCGACAAAAAATAGAAACAAAAGAAGAGGATTTCTTCGCCCTTATTCAGTCTGTCTTCTAAATTGTGCCCGAACAACAGCCAGTCGTATGCTAATGTCAGGTACAGAATCTGAAAATTGAAACCATGGTTGAAAACCCTTTTCAAAATACGTAAGGTAAATACTTTACATTCAGATTATTAGTTGTGTTATATCACCTGCTCCGCGTTCAAAGATTTATGAATAGCCCCATCAGCCCACAAGGACAATCTTAATAGAGACACAAAGAGCGGGGTTCGGTCCCAGCCGCTGATGCAGTGAATTAACATTCCCCTGTTGTTCCCTCTTAGGTAAGCAAGAAGTAATTTCACATAATTTTGAGTCAGGCGTACCAAATCCCATTTCTACAATGACACAAGTACAAGGACCATATGAGCACAATTTAATACCAAAAAAATCGTAACTATTGAACTATAGCTTTCCACCGTACCCTATACTGAGACCATTCAAGATTCAACGCATCAGTCGATACGTCCGAAGGAACGTAAATGTTGGCATCCACATGCCCTTGATTCCATTCAAACATTAACTCTTCAGCGTTGTAACCATTATCACGGTATTGCTTGAAGAACTCACACCCGGGATATGGAAGTGAAATCAGGTTGAAATCTCGGTATCGGTCCTTTTTATCCACCTTTTCTGAGGAAGTGACACTGTAAAATAAGATCAAATTAGAGATAAGATTTCGTTATAATGACGCTTGCCATCATACTTTGCTTTGAATACTTACTAGACACCGAATTTGACTTTTTTCTTCTCAACCATAAGATCTACAATGGTTTGGACTTGAAAAGCTTTGAGAAGACGGATGTCTTGATTTCGGACACGGTCAAATAATTGCCAATCTCCCTGACCTTGGCCCTCTGCATCTGGAACTATAACATCAGCCTCTGCCACTTCCGGCTCATCACTTTTGGCTTCAGTCGCACTGCTTCCAGAGAAAAAATAGTCGAAGGATGCTCTTCCATATATCTCTGGACCACCCGAAAGCGTGGCTGACCTTTAGATTTCAACAACCATGCCAATATGAAATATTATGAACCCTCATTAACGGACTAAATGTACAAAAAAACCTTGCACCGTACCTGCAAATGTGCTTATTGTTATAGAGAATGACAGGAACGGGAAAACGAGCTCTACATCTTGCATATCTGGCCTTGCTACATAAATCTTTGATTTTGGGCAAATCTTGGACAGGGTTGAATCCATCTAAACTGGATATGGTCATGGAAGAGTGACTGCTTGATACAGGGGTGGCTTCAATGTGACCATGTCCATTGGTATTTGGGGGAATAGACGCGGCAACTACAGGAGGACTTTCTTCACTTGATGTTGCGGTTGTATCATCTTTACTCGCGCTATTATCTTTATCTCCTTCTAGCACAACTAAGCTGCTGGGGTAGTTTGTGCTGAGCTCTCCATTGCTATTGGATACCACCTGCACCCAGAATGACAAAGTGTTTTGTAAATAAACCTCTCCCACCTTCAAGGTTCGAATCAGCCTTTCTCCCATGAGGAAAACCAAATATCATATTACAAAATATCAAATGACGTACTGAATAAGTATAGTCCAGTGCAAACAGGTCCAGGCATCTTTGCATTACATTTTGAACCTTCAAAAACGTCACAAGCCACATTATTTACCATCAATTCTTGCAATAGATGTATTGCATGAGGATTGCTTAAAATCCTTGGTCGAATCATATCAAGTACAGCGACACATTACAGCAAGACAGATCGGAATGTTGACGATGAACTTACTTGGGGGTGTGTATCCCATGCATTGTATGTATTCTTTGAGAAAAACGAAAGCAAATCTGTGATTTCATCTTGCTGGATATCCATGATGAAGCTTCAGAGGACAACCATCGGCTGAATTAAACAACATTCACACTAAATTTCTAATCAAACTGCACAATTTTTTTCACATTTCCGAGTATCCTTTTACGATAGTTTATCTGCCAGCAATCAATTCAATTCGCACTCAATAATACAAATTTGGCACGACGAGATAATGTCAAATTTGATCTCTCACAGCACGATATATATATATATTTAAACTAGGAATGTGGCATGCATAACTAATTTACACTCGACTGGAAGAGTCCCAGGCAGATACAGCGAGGAAGGAAAAAGATGAGTGTAGCTTCTACGACCGTCTGTCACCACCAAGTTGCCTCCCACAATCTGATTTTAAAAACAGATCTAAATCAGATAATCCCTACGTCGCCTCGATCAATTTCAAAAACTCTCAATAGCTGCACTAACACACTGGAGTTGTGTGCTTTGAACAGTGGAGGAAAACACGCGGAGAAAATCTGCAATACTCCTCCAAGATTCACGAAACTTGATGCAACACAATAACAACATTCAGAATCACTGTCGACAGTCGAGACAAGTTCAAGATGTATCATCGTATTAAAGAGTACGCGTATATTGAATTTTTATACACAAGGGAAAAACCTCCCTGGTCCCAGCTCCTAATCCATTCAACCTCATTTACATTCCTGCCGAGACATGAATCTCGCACTTGCACAATCCCTCCTCAAGAACGCTAACGCAAATTTATTCTTACAACAAAAACAATAATAATAATAATAATATTACTCTTCTACACTTCTCCAACTTGCATTCGCCAACACAACTGGCTATACTTTTGAAAAAAACAACACATGTAATAAGAAATTATCAACAGTTACAGGGATGACCCAATGCGAATTCCCAGTATACCGATCACACCGAATAAATGCTCCCTGCCCACTTAACTAATCGTCATAGCTATTTTCAGCACAATTCTCACAACATTATCAAATAGAATTAATTTCCAACTTTACTATCGATCAACTCCCAATATATCACTTCTAGATTCCTCTTTTCAAACCCCATCCCTTTCATTAGTCTAATACTTACGTCTTAAGTACACCAGAGGATAAAAAGCCACAAAGATTTGAACACTACCGAGTCCGAATTGAAATGATTTGCTCCTTTTTTGGGGGTCACCACAGAATAAATAAGAATCAAGTTGATGATATATACATATAAAGTGATGATATCCTATCCATCGTTCCTTACCCTTCACACTCCAAGTTGATTACACACGCATTTACAGGGTAAACAAGACAGAGAGCAGATGATTCCGATTGTGATGATGATGATGATGATGATGACCAAGGTCCACAGCTACTTGGAAGTTCATCAGTAATAATATAGTAATGACTCTGCTGCTGTATAGTCCCCCAGTGTTTCTTTATTTTACAGAGCAAACCCTCATCATATTTCCATAGAAATAAAAGGACACAGTTGCTCAAAACAATAGTATATATGCACACCACCACTGGAGGAATTTAAAAGGAACTTTTTTGATACTTGTCGTCGTCGTCACTCCGTTCTCCTTTGCTTTCCTCTTCACTCGTCATGACACAGATAGAAAGCCATGACATGGACCGTCATAATCATCTTTTGAGCTGAACGAGAGGAACAAGAGGACCAAACTGCACAAGTCTTATGAACAAGCGATGAGGCTTCTTTAGTTCCAAGGTTGTCACTTGTAAAATTTTTAGATGTATAGGCTTTCGATTCCACCAGGTAAATATTAGAAAGACAGTGAGGGAAAGAGATAGAGTCTATGGGCAGCCAGTATTGCGGACAAGTCCCATTAAAATTACTACATAGTAAAGTTTTGAGATTTCTAAATAATCCCATTGATTGCCTTCCATCTGGATGAACCTCTGCAGTCTTGACTTGTAGATGGCATATGCGTCCATAGTCCAAGAGCCAGACCAATAAGCCAGCAGCTCATCTGCACAAAGACAAACTCATGCACATTCCATTGATGAGGGAGTCAAAGTGCGACTGACTGACTACTACTGGTGTCCTTTGTGCAGGCTCGAGGATCGCATGAGCCGGTGAAAAAGACATCTACAAAGCAAAAGCACATCTCTAGCTTCATTTGACATGCTTATCTATTAGTTATAATAATCGCTTTTGAAACTGCATTTTTCTATAGTTAAGCCTGTCGGGAAGATTAGAAGGCATAAGAGAGTCGGAAATATATCCGCTGAACAAACGATGTGTGTACAATCAAGTTCTCACACTGAAAATATGATATTCACGCACCTGTTAGACCCCCCCCCCCCGCATTATGAAGAGATTCATGCACCATGTATATATGAAACTTTTAGATGAAGTAGAGGTATAAAGCAATGTGGTATGGATGGTGTTTATAAAATCATGCCGAAAAGCATTCGGTCTCACATTCTCGCATGTATGCTTATATGCAATGACGTGATCATGTGTGGTTGCTCCAGGTTACAAGGAAGGTGAATTCGATAGCCAGGTGTGACATTTCCATGTTGAGGTAGCAGCAGCTTAGCTATTCGACTTGATAGCATGCGGTCTGAGAGAATCCCACAGTTGACTGCAGCGTCGGGTGGTTATTTGGAGGAGAGCATGTAGTAGTAAAAGTACGTGTATTTTTCTCGTCCAATTTTTCTAATACGAGCGTTACATTCCTCTGCTGCGTCCAACTATATTAGCACTTTGAATACAACTTGGGAAGGGAAGAGCAGGATTGTAATATTACAGTGAGCACAATGTGGGAGATGGTTCAGTTGAGAGGGAGACGGAGAGAGTGTTTCTAATGGATGAAAAGTTTGCATGTTAAACCATGGTCAAGTTGCTCTTTTGGTTGCTCAACTCGGCAGATTATAGTTAAAGTCTGTTAGCACTTGAGTGTCATGATAAAATGTATAGGTAAACAAATACAGCCGTGCCGCTGTGTGCCTTGCTTAGTGTCAGCTAAGTCATTTCCTACTGAATGCTTGAATATGTAAAATTGCAAATGATCTGAGGCATTGACAGAATTGACGTGCTTTATGAATGCGCATACATGCACACAATCTGTGAGTGCTGGGTATAAGATTACTTTCCAGAATTTCCTGCTCTTCAAAGTGCGCTGAAAGTCGATCTGATTTCAAAATGTTGTTAAAATGAAGACGATTCTTATGAAAATACAGGCTTGAATGCACAAGAACTGTGTATGCGCTATGTATATTTGATGGTCGCCCCAGAGGCGTGCCAGGGCTTGACGTATATGACACAGATTTTCGGACGTCAAATCATGACAAGTGCATTTCAATCAAGATAAACTTATGGGTCATCTTTCACTGCTAATCTCGTCATAATCTGTGAATCTTTTCAAGAAGTAGTACCACATTAGGGCTGATTGGGATTTGAGGACGGAATAGTTGGGCTGACTGAGTACGTGAATATCGCTGACGACGCTAGAACTGTTTTGTTTTTGCAACATCAGAATGAATGAGCAAAGGGTCAGCGACCAGTGGTGAGGCTAACTGAGCACATGCTACTGGTTTACCCTCTTACAGGTAGTAATATCTATCTCACAGTGTTAATCAAGCCGGGACAATGCTGCTAGTTTGATCAATTGCAAAGGGATGCACAATTTATGCGACTCTGGAGTCGTCAGGTTGAACGAACCAGTCATACATTTGGACATAAACAAGTCACAGTGTGTTACACTGATCGCATGTGGTAGAATATCTTTTGCACATAAATCCAGCATCTGAGACTTAATTTCCGGATTCCTAATCAAGCTATAAGAGGAGGTGACACAGAACATGGACTATTTTTCCATCCGAGAGGGCACAGGTTTTCCCCTCTTTCTCTGTTGTTCCTGTACTGTTAAACATGGCTAACATACTTGTAAAAACACTGACGGTCACACTTGTTCTCTTCGCAGTACATCAGGTACCAGTTGGAGTATTATTAAAAATGTTGCCATCTCATCAGTCTCATGAAATTTGATAACCCAAGCAACTTTCTTATCCTTTCAGGCGTACACCAATTCTCACAATGAGAGAATCTTAACTCCACAAGAGGAAGCATTGGCGAAAGATGCACGAGAAACCATTGTAAAGACCCTACGGAGAAACTTAATCAAGGTAACCATACTGACTACAGTATAGGAGTGTTGGAATTGTGTGTGAAAAAACATGGTTTGTTTTCCAGTTCTTCACACTAGTTGCAGCTGATGGCGGTAGAGGTGCATTCGGACGTCAGGATGATGACGATTACGACGTACAAGCCGTGACACTAAACCCAAACATTCTACCTCAAGTTGCTCAAATCTTGGGTGCAATCTTCGCGGAGAACCTAAATCTAAGTGCAGTCATTGACCAAACTGTTTCACTTGCTCCGACAGTCCTGAGGAATCAGGTCGATGGGATATTCAAACTGCTGACTGGTCTTGATCGAAAACCGACAACTACAAAACCACCGAAAAAGCGTAAAACTACCACAGTTATACCAGAGGATATATTTGATGTTGAAACAACTTTGGAGTCAAAAACTGTACCGACGACCGCGCCAACCACTGTGAAGACTCCAAACAAGAGTGTGAACAAGAACCGTGGTAACACTCTTTCTCCTGAGGATGACTACTTTGAGGAAGACAACAATTACTTGTCCAGACTTCAAAGGGAACTAGTTGACGCTGCTCACGACGCTGAGCCGTACGTGAGAGACAAAGAACCTCGTTTCTTCCTGACCTCCCTCAATCAGATTGTCAGGAATATGGACTCTGGAAGGTTGAACATCACTCAAATTGTCAGATTCCTTCCTGATCTCTTCCAGGGAGCTCGACATGCTTTCACGTTGCTGGAGAATTTGGGAAAGATTGCTGGGGTTGATTTGGATGATGATGACAGAAGTTGAGATAGCTGAAGATTTTAAGTTGCTTAACTGGTGTACGGATTTGTAATTTGGGTGTAAAATGTGACTATATTAAAAAATGTACAACTTATTAACTAATTCAAGTCACCTCATTTAGTTATTATTGATATGCTACGATCGACCTCGGCTTCATAACTCCGAAATCATGATGGCTCCAATTAGTCTCATGATTGTGGCAATCAAAAGTCCATGGATCTTGATACAAACGCATGCTAATTCACATCTTAAGAACACAGTAAATTAGTGGGGAATGTGCTTATATATTTTCTTTCATGAGACCGTTTGTATTTGACATTCTGTGTTATAACATGAGAAACTCCAGTAGCATTCAACTGATAACATTGCATTACATGCGAACGTCTACTCGACTTGCGATGCCCAAAAGGATACATATGCGGCGTAATAAAATTAGTTAACAATGCCTTTTCCTTTAGATTCGATGCCAAACTTGCTTCTGTCTCCAGAATTCAAGAAGCACCTGTGCGTGTATGCGGGTCGTAGTTGTCTTGGATGACAACAGTTGGCCGCAAAATAACTTTCTGAAAAGACGCCGTCAGAAATCAATTTCACTCGCTCTATACGTCTATTACTTGTCCTGGGCAAGGCTCATATAATAAGGGGGGCTAAGGGTCTGATTCTATTAGCTTTGCTCCTGGGTTGCAAAAGCCAAGTTGGAGAAACCACTTTCCCGGTGCCTCAAGAAGGCGGTTTCACTCCCCGGCCAACATGCCTGCATGAGCAAACAACGAGTAGACTCTGACTATCAAAATGGGGATGATACTAATGGCCATCTACATAGAAAATTAGAGAATTCGATGAGTGATAAATTATACTAATGTCATCATAATCAACGGTAAGACAAAGTGGAACAATCTATGCAGGGAAAAAAGGACTATACAGCTTCCTGGATTGAGGTTAAATAAAAATCACCGTTTCACCCAGCTGCTACTCCCCAAAGCGTGCACACAAATTCATTCAGATAGCACCTGAGATGAGTAGCTATATAAAATGACAGGGTCTTCGGGTCAAATTTATTTCATTCTGTCACTTTGTTCAGACCAAGTTGAGTGGTAACGTTTCAAATTGTAAGATTCCAGGAAAACACCCCGAGAGGTTTGGGGAAGATGACACACTCGTGGAGGAAAACAGGAGTTGCAGTAGGCTTTGTACTGCTCGCAATCTCTGTGAAATACTGCAGTGCTCAATTTTTCGATTCCAAGATGGACGACAAGACGTACTTGGATAGGATTCAGAAGGAGGTTATTCAGGAAGTGGAGGAGACTAAGGCTGAATTGATGGATCAAGCAGCAATCATCCAGCAAGTTACCAGAACCTATATTGCAGCAAAACTGAAACAAAATTTGTTCAAGGTCATTACGAAAACTGATCAATCTCTTAGTGTTTCCTCCTAACAAGTGAAATTCATGCACAGGCTCTCCGAGTGCTGGCCGAGAAGGAGCTGTCCATTGACTCAATGACTATGCAAGACAGGCCAAGGCAACCTCGTCAAGACGAGGAGGGTGAAGGAGGCAGTGACAGTGGAGGAGATGAGGATTCTGAGTCTGCCACCAGGCGACCTAGTCAAATTCTGCCCCAGGTACGACTAAATTAACTTTATAAGATGAAATGTATGGAATCAAGCAACTATTAGTAACTTTAATTTATTTCTCATACTTAAGGTGGCAAATCTCATAAAGGCTGTATTCGGTGGAAACATCAACTTGACTTCTTATGTTGAATCAGCTGCTACTTTCTTGCCGAAACCCATTGGGAACCAATTGGTCGGAGTTGTTAAGCTAATTTCAAATAATCCGGGACACCAATATACCACAACTTCAACTACGGTAACAACTGGTGGCAGCACTACAGTAGGCACAACGCAAACTTCTCCAGCCATATCCAGTAGAGCATCGCGCAAAACGAAAGTTACCAAGGTAACGACGGAGCTACCGCAGCCGACCATACCGCTTGTTCCCAGTACGGGATTGATCGAGGATGAGGATTTTGAGGATGAAGATCGAGGTGATCGGAGTGGATCAAATAGCCAGTACCTCCGAAACTCAGAAGGTCAAAAATTGAGCCACAAATCAGAAAAACAGCTTCAAATACCTGGTTTGGAGATTATCAACAACTTGGGGAATAGCCTTGGAAATTTACTCAATGCGAACAACAACAACAATAATAATAAAATTCAAACTGTAAACGCAAGTAAGTCACTGAGGAAGGAGCATTCTATTTTTGCATGTTTTTTCCCCTATTTTAGTATTACATGACCTAATTTTTATTTAAAATTTTAGCATCAGTCGGATCAGGTGAGGACCAAGTCTTTGGTAATGGGAATAATTCAGGTAACCAGATGAGTGGCATCGATGTTGGAACGTTGGCCAAGGAGGTACGCAACGGCCTAGGAGATTTGATCCGCATTATGCCTGACTTATTCCGTGGAGCTAGAGAAGCCTTCAGCTTGCTTACAGCTGTCACCAGATTATTTTCATCCTTCGGAAATTAAATCGCTATCGCACTATTGAGTTGTTGAATTGTTGAAAATGAGTGCTGTAATAAATGCTACGGTGTCTATGAGCGTAGTGCTGGCTCTTGTCCATCATTACATGTAACAATGCTGTATTCATATTGTTTTCCTGGTTATGAATTGCAGATTTGACCTAAAAGTCAATATACTTAGATGAATGAATTAAGCCGCTATGTCCACCAGCTGGCTGACAAATTTCTGGCTCTCTCATTGTATTCAATTATTACAACAAACGCTAATTATAAAGCCATTCCTATGGCCGCAAAACCTCCTCAGCAGAGCTGCATAATATTCCCTGGTAACCTGCACAACTCAATGAACTTGATTACCGATGATCCTCTCACCTACAACTATTTTCTGGAACGCTGTGTGGTTTGCAACAGGGTCGTATAAAAGCATTCCAATACGCTACGTCTTCCTTAATAGCCGTTAGGTAGTCAGATCCTGAGGTTGATTGCAGTCTCTAATATTCAAAATGATTTTCACACTTTCTCTTATTGCCTGCATTCAGGTAATGCCTTCCAAATGGGCTCAACATTTATTCATCGGGGCAGTTTCTAATCAAAACATCACTTTTATTTCCAGGTCATTGCAGCGGGCAGAGTCAACCTGGACCCTGGTTTCACAGTGGATCAATCGAGGTTACAATTTGATGAACTCTCAAATACTGTTAAAGATTTGAATACTGCTGTCATGGGAGTTGCTGAGTTGATTGTGGAAATTGACAAAAATGTCAGGTCCGTCTACTCATCGGTTGTGAAGCGCGCAGGACGTTCAGGGAATAGTGAAATGTTTGCCCTGAAGGCAGAGAAACTCCTCGCTGCTGCAGAGTCTGACCCAAAGGCTGAACGTGCCAAGGAACAAATTGAGAAGCAGATTGAGTACAACTTCCTTAAGACCCTGTCAGCTATCTTGATCACTGGACCAGTTCAAGTTCAGAAACGTCAACAAGAGATCGTTGCTGTAAGATTACCAAACTAATCTCAATAAAATAAAAATTGCCAGTTTCACATTTTGCATTCGTATTTCAGCTGATGCGCTCCACGTTGAACGGCGATTTGGATTTCCGTCCAGTTGTTGAGAGGCTCCCTTTCCTGGCTCGTGAGAATGAGACGGACAGATTTGTCGCTCTTTTAAAATCCATCAGGGAGGTATGATGCCTGTAGGTAATGTTTTGAATGGCTCTGAAATTAACAACCAAATCTTACCACCAGACTGAACGCAAGGGCAGCAGTCCATCTCGTCAATTGGGGGGTTTGCAAAGCATCGACAAGATTTTGGATGCTGCCAGTAAAATAAACCTGACTGAGGTCGGCAACTTCCTTAAGGAAATCCCTGCCATCTTTGAGGGCGTTGAGAGTATTGTAGATGGCGTGGATGAACATTTCTAAATCGAATTATTGCTACTGAAATCAAATTTCATTGTAGAACTCGATGGTGTGATTGCGGTGTTTTCCAAAATGGAAACCGCTCATGTAAAACGGCTTGAGATGAGAAATAAACCGGTATGACAATTACTCTAGTTATGAGATCATAGCCTAAGAGATCATGTCGCTGCATTTCAATCCAGTTTTTATTGCAATTTCTCATACAAATACAATTACGAGCACCAGGAAGCGTCCCCACTCAACCTGAGATAAGCTCCGGAAACATAGCCGCCGTTTACTTGAAACCAGTTTTTATTTCCACTGATACTTTCACCAGTCACACGACCTAATAGCTGTGCCGTTGTGTCTTTCGCCAAGGAGCCCACTACATTACTGCTAGTATTCGGCTGAGCTCTTATGAGCAGTCCTGAGCTTGCAGTGACAGCGCCAGTACATGAACCGCTAGATCCACCATTTAAAAATGCAAATAGTTCTTCCCAAGGATATGGTCCTGGACAGCGCTGGCGAGAGATTGGTGAGATGGAGAAATGACCCGTGATGCCACCCGATGAATCAGCCCAGGCCTTTCGTATGGACGGGTGCCGCTTGATTATGTCTCTTACAAGGTTAAATGAAGCTGTCTTCTGCGCTGTAGTGACTTGATCTGAGTTGTCCGTCAGAGGCTTCACAAGCTCGATTGAAATAGTCACGTAGTTAGGATTCACAGACCACCCTGAAAATTTCAAGACCAAGAAAGGACTAAACAATAGGTCATTAAATGAACTATACACAAAATATCTTATTTTTGCATTGGTGATTGGTGACTCACAAGAATCAGCCCCGGATTCAATTCTACCGTTCGCCCAGGCACCGTCAGATTCATCAACGCATTGCACCACAGTTCCATCTTGACCGATAACGTAATGAGCGGCCACTTGGGAACTTGGATTTTGGAACCACGCTGCTATGTTTTCCGCTGACGATCCTCCGGCAGTTCCTTTAGATTGAAAATTAAAGTTTCCTTTGTGCAACTATGCGTAATAAGCTGATTTTTACCATGTAGAATGAGCCACTTTGGTGTGTAACTATTGCGTCCTTCATTGTGATGTGGGCTAGGTATCCACTTTGACCCAGGTTGTCGTTGTCTGTGATCACATGGAAAATTTAAAATTTTCGATTAATTTTACTCTTGAATTATAAATTACCCGCAAACAAAGCTTGTAGATACGATCAAAATTGCGACAAGCTGAGAAGAATAATTCATATTGAATACACTTGCAGCTTCGGCAACGACGCACTAAAACTTGGGATTTGAGCTTTTTATATTCCTCGCTTCGGATGCAATAATCAGAGTGTGATTTACATTTGTATCCTTATTATGATAGTTGTGACGTTGTGCATGTAAATGAGAATCCAGAAAAAGTTTAAATGTAAGGGATGAATTGCATCATTGCATGTGTGAGAAGAATCACGTATATCTGCAGCTGTGCGACGTGGTTTGCCTTTGTTAGAGCATTAGATAAACGATGAGAGGGAGTCAAATAGGAACACTTGCGGTCTGTAACAACAAGGCTATTTTCTCAGAAAAACGTCGGCGAATCATTTATTTCTACGTATTTTATTTTCCTTAGGAATAATCTTTTAGCCATAATATTGCGAATATGGGAGCTTTAGACCGTTTAGCATGTATTTGTGAAGAACTTAGAATCTTTATCCGTAAATCTCCATAAATGATGAATTGTTGTTGAAATATGAATGCGCTTATAGTATCAAAAATGTCGCACTAATGTATTTTATTAAATTCTAATATGGCAGATGGATTTATTTTCATGCCAAGTTAGACGAGCAGAATACAACGATAATTTGATAATTATGGCCATTGAAGATGAAGTATTAAAACTGCCACCAGTGCATGTTCAGCCTGTCAACTTGCAATATAATGAGAGTGTACTACTTCATTTTCACAAGTCGTAGTATGATTTGAGAATTGGTCTCGGACACTGTTTCATTTAAACTGAGCACATGGTATGCAGCATGCCTATAGGTAAAGTGTCGCTGATTAATTGAATTGGAAATCAGATTTATGGAACATCCATGTTCCAGGGAATACACAATGCATTGATGCCAGTCCCGCTGGCAGAGCTTCTCTGCAAGGTTTCAATCAATGTGCTACAGCCCCTATGCAACCTGTGTAGTATAGATTGATCATTTGTTTTTCCTATGGAAACAATGCAGCCAGAATGGTGAAGACGAAAAGCGTATCAGTTCATCTCATAAATGAATACAGAGGTGCCCAAATAGTTTTACCAATAATTTATTTACTCCAAGGTTAGACCCAGTTGGCGTAGCACTTACTAGCGCTACACACTCTCTAGACTCGGACGGCCTCAGTGGGACCCAAGCCATTGCAATAACATAAAGAAAGCTGGCTTCTGGAAATCACAAACCATGAAGCTCACCGTGGTCGCCTTGGTAATTTCCTTACAGGTACGGCCTCTATTAGGGCGCGCTTGCTGTTGTCTTAATCAGGTTCATGCTAAGAGACATTAATTGCTTCCATAGATGCTCAACGTAGAGCCTCGTGCTGCCAATCCTGGAGTTAGGTAAATGATTGTGTAACAAAGAAAAAGTTGCCGGAGCTTAAAATATTAATCGATAGCCATTTTTACAGTCGTTACTCTAGCGAGCTAGCAAAGAAGCTTGGTAACTTGCCGCTGTCTAGTCAAAAGCGAGCGAAGCAACAGGAATTGGCTGACAAAATTCAGAAATTGTTGCAAGTTCAAGGAAATCCTAAAGTCGAGCAAGCCAAGACGAAGTTGGAAAAACAACTTGAAATCAATTTCATTAAATTTCTCTCCGTGATTTTACTTGCCTCACCGAATATTTCTGAGAGAAGTCAAGACGATCTTTTGCGGGTAAAGACTCCAGAGCTCTGCTTCAAGAAATCAGATGAAATCTAAATATTTGTGTCTTTGGAAGGTAATGAGAGAAGCTCTAAATGGTCAACTGGACTTCAAACCCGTTGTGAACAAGCTCCCAGAGCTATTGCGCCATGATCAGCCAAATATGTTTCTACTGCTCATTAGGACAATCGATTCAGTAAGTATAATAACTACGATTTTTTATCCTTAAGGATCCTGCGCCCGACTACATCTTTTGCAAATCTCCCTTCTTATTTCAGGGCTCAGAGGGCAACACACAAGAGGATCCCTTCACTAAAAATGAAGGTGAGGAGGGCCCTGGCGATGAATATTCAGTGGAAGAAAACACAGAGGGTGGAGAAGGTTCTTTTGAACCTCCTCCGCCTCCTCCGGTACCAGGCAACCAACAAGTCTTCCAAAACCAAGGTGCACAAACACCAGGAAATGTACAGCCGCAGACGAACAATAAAAATCAAGGCAATACTAGCGGGAATCCAGGCACAAGTAACCAGCAAAACTCCGGAAACAGACAACCATCTGGAAATGCGCAACAAGGTAATCAAGGCGGTCAAGGTGGTGGCAACGAAGTAACTTCCACTACAACAGCTGCATCAACCACCAAAGCACCGAATAATTGGGACAACATAATCGAAGCCTTAACGAAGATAGATCTCAAGGAGGTGGGAACCTTCCTGAAAGAAATCCCTGCGATTTTCGAAGGTATTCAAGCTATCATCGATGGAGTGGAGGAGTTCTTTTAACTACGACTTCTCATCCACAATGTCAATACTTATCGTCAGCTCTCTTGTTGCATTTTTGGACATGATTGCCATGACAATAAAACAGAAAACAATTTGATTTCAAAAATTATTGCAAATGGCTTACGGGCTATATATATACATTTCATTGCGCATTTATTCTCTTCGCACGAACTCTCTGCGATTCCGCTTCATGAACATTTCTCCCATCATTGAATGCATTTCGCGCACCACGTGTTCACTCAAAAATCAAGATACAAGGAAGCATAGGGGGACATCGAAATATGTAGCTGATATTGATTTGAAATAAAACGCGCATACTGAAATTGGCGCATTAACTCATAAAAATCTGAACCTGCACCTCTTCATTTCAGTACGTAGTTGTTAGCTCCATCACAAACGGCATAAATACTCACTTCCATTTCCAGCATTACGCGGAAGATTCCTTCGCCGGGCGTGTGCTAAAACACGCGGAGTCCACCATTATTCTGTCGTTACTAATAGCGCCTATAAACATGCAGCATTGTGAACTCAATTCTCCTACGGACTCTGGAATGAATGTCCTGTGACCCATGTAGCTTAGTATGTTCAGCTGACGTATCTTTGAATTCGGCACCACAGGTGGTTCCCAACTGAGTCATTGAACTTGTACCTGCAGTATGGCTACAAGAATACAATGGGAATGCATAATTACAGATGTTGATTGTCAGATGAGATGGAACGTTCTGTCCAAAGTTGTAATAGTAATTAATATGGTGTAATATGTAATAATTATCTGTATAATGACGCATTGAAAGCAAGTATGGGTCATGAGCTGTCCACGTCGGCTGGAGGAGTTATCATGTTATGGGACACTTTGCGGAACGTTCTGAATGGAACTCGGATGTATAAAAGCTTGGGAGAAACCTTGGTCAGATCACAGTTGAGTCTCAGCATCTAACAGTCCAACGAGCAGTCCTCGAAAAACTCCCAGTAAATCACAATGGAATCCAAATACATCATTGTTTTCGCCCTCATCGTGGGTTGCTCCCTCGAGGTGAGAGAAAGTCTATATTGACCAAAAAGCTTTAATCTAAGTGTCCTCATCTTGTTTTTTCAGGCTTACGCAGCTCCCCAGGGATCTTCCAACTCCCTTGAGGATATTAAGCTCCGTGAGGCCCGCCAAGCATTGGACCAGGCCAGCAACCGCCTTCAACAAAACTTGGTATCTGCCCTTGCCAACTTGGCCAACGCTTCTGCCGTTGCCGGAACCAATGTGAGCCGTGCCGCCAATGTGCTGATGCGAGGACTCGTCACGAACACCTTCTCTCTCGTTGGAGTTGTTGGATACATGCCCCGTCTCATCCTCTTGGACGGACCTACCCAATTCGTTGAGACCTTGAGACTCGTCCGCAACAATCAGATCCGTCTGCCCAACGATGTTGACAGCGCCATCGACACCCTCATCACCTTCGCCAACCAGACTCGTGACAGCGGTGTTGGACAGAACTTCGCGCCTGTGGTCACCTTCTTGCCAAACTTGTTCACCGGTGTCGGAGATTTCCTCACTACCCTCATCGACAGCGTCTTCACTGTCATTGCTCACTAAAGGCTTTCATGAGGATAAATCATTTATCCTTACTGACCTGCCTTCATGATTTGAAATGAAAATAAAGTTATGATTTGAAGTCTAGTTTTCCGCCTGTACCCAATTCTCATAATTATAAAAATAACTCTCCACATTTTCATCGTTGGATTTGGCTCACTTATAATAGTGCAGCTTATGTTATAAAATCATAAGAGTCATGCTATAAAGTACTGATCATCTATCGTCAACGCTCTTTTCACGGTTTTCGGCGTCTTGAGGAAAATATTTATGGACAGCTGCCGTGCGTTAACATCATGCCAACCAGCGGGCTATAATAAATTTCTAGAGGAATTCCAAGTACTGTAACAAATGATAGCTTATTGTTGCATTTCCATACGTAATTGAGCTTCGGTTCTCCTATTCGCAGTTTTGCTTTCAACTAAGCGAAGGTTTTATCTCGTACTGACTGATTTAATGTCTCTACCTTAAATGATTGAACTACTTTTCTGTACCGGTGGACGTAATGAATAACTAAACTCTCTACGATGTACTCATGCTTTAGATATTGATAATGATGACAGATTATTATTCCAGCTACTATGGCGTCATTTGCCTCCAGCAGAAGAACAGTAGATGTTTAGAGGCGGTGCAGATAAAATTGACCGCAGGACGGTGATGATGATGAGGTAAAGAAAGTTCCCCGCATTTGCAAGTTAAAATTGGAAATGAAATGAGACACATTTTGAATTTTCTAATGAAACATTACACAAGCCTTGCGTTAACTAAATAAAGCCTTGCAACCAGTTATTCCTTGAAGCAGCCATGATGCCGGCGTAGTAATATGGTACTTGATGGCCACGTTAGCGTCGCAGATCTGCGAATTGAACACCATCTAAACTTGTTCAATCGGAGGATTCCATTCCACTAGAAAAATGCAGAATGTAGTAACTATTTTCCATTACAGAATTCATTCAACAAGGCTGATGCTTACTAATACAGCAAAGTGCACATGGTACTCAGAGTTTCAGATAAATAGTTAGTTTTTTTTTTATTATTTTGGCATGCAATAACAGTGGCAAAGTATTCTTTTAGGTGGAGGTGAATAATGTTGACATCACTATGACATGGCGGCTCAAATGTTGTTGGTGACACCGAGGAAACCGAAAACATTGCCGATTATGGTTTGAAGGAAAGACTGAACACCATCCAACATATTTGGCAAAAAGCGGATGATGGGTCCAAAGAGTTGATCAGGGATTCGGCTCTCCTGTGATTGCCGGGCCAGGGCTGTAACAGTGTCGATGGCGCTGTTGATATCACTTGGAATCCTCACTTCGTTTCGTCTCATCAACTGGAGGACTTCGACGAATTGGGTGGGCAAGTCGAGGAGCATAAGACGGGGCATGTAGGCCACGACTCCGGCCAAGTCGAAAGTGTTGGCTACAACGGCGCGAGTAAGAATCTGTAGGGCGTTGGTCACATTAGCCCCACGGGTAGCAGCATTCTGGGCAAGTCCATTCAAAACGGTGATCAGATTTAGTTGAAGCCTTTGCGCCGCAGCGTCCTGCGCTTGGCGCAGCTCTTGTCTCCATTCCTGTTCCTTGACTTCCAACTCTTCGGCTGCAACCAGCTAATGAAATAAAATGGTCATTAATCCCCAAATCTTCAGCCGCGCTACCATACTCTGGATCTTTTTACCTGCATGCATGCCGTAGCGGCAACCAAACAAAGGAGAGTACTTTTCCCAAACATATTTGCTAGAATGCTGTGTGCTACAGGAAATGAACAATTCTAATGATTAGTATGAGTATTGTCTCTCTCTTTTATACACTAGGGATCTTCTGTACATTTCACTGGCATCTTTCTCAACAAAGCGACACAGAAATTCCATTTACTCAATATACCGACACCCATCTAATTCGACTCAATATATGATGATTGCACTGCGCTCCATTTCATTCGCATAACAGAAAGCTACGTACATTCAATCCTTTGGTAGTGATGAAGAGATTTTGTCATAATGGATTCAATCCCCACGCTCATCAAGTTCATCGACCTAGCATTGGTTTCACCCTCTGGAAACGTTGATGAAGATGATGGAATTGTAATTACAACACAATTATCACATCGTTTTGTCATACAATCTGTACCTGCATCCATGTGTACTAAATGATGTAATTATTCCATTCAGTCTCTCCCCTTAATATTCCTGGCACTACAGTAGCAGTGACAGTCCAGATGAGAATACTTCTAATGATGATAGTTTAATACAAGCACCTTGTGCCTTGATGTTACATTCTTTCCTGAAAAAACGGTCTCATTCAAGGGACACAGGGCATTATCACGTGAGTCTCATTCTTCACATCACCATTACTTGTAGGGAACTAACCCACTAATGTGACCTGAATTGCGAAAATCCGGCACGAACATCAGTACAATGAACGCTGGAGCTCTCGTCATTTCCAACGCAATTCAATTAATATGGAAAAATGTTGCAGATCATGGGATTTTCTCATCCGTTGACACGTAACGTCAGAGTGAAATTTCAGTATTGTAGCTTAATATAAAGGCACACATCCTGATGGTAGTTAGTATCACTCATACATTCAAACAGAAGAACTAGGAAGTTATCCATCTACAAGCTCAGACATGCATATTCATTGGAATTTTGGATATCTGGCAGCCATAGCTTTGGTAGCATTCATACCAAAGGTCAGAAAGTTTTTGTTTTGCTCTACAGTAGATAGTGAATAGACATTTGACTGTTACAACTCTGATGTTTGGCTTTTATAGATTGCAGCAGGTGCACCGGGTTCCCAGCAATTGGACTTGAATGGAGAGACAGCTTATGTGAGTTCTAGTCACAACAGGAATTAACAGTATCATTCTACAGGAAAATAATTTTTTTTTACAGATTAACTTTATCAAAGTGCTGGCGGGGATTCTAATAACAACACCTGAACCTCCGAAGGACATAACAAATGCCGTCAAGGTGGTAATGCGAGATCTCATGAACGACGGACCAGCTAAGCAGGGCTATTTTTCATACTTGACAACTTCTGCACTGCGTGTTTACGACAGTCCACTCAAAATCCAAGTAGATAATATGTTCAATATAATCGTCATGATGTCCGATCCAACGTCAGCGATTTCTAAGTCCTCCAAGATCGTTCAAGATTTCATGCTTTCCCCACAAGGATTTATGGTATACGCAGATATTGAAATGTATGTGACAAACTTATTTCAGCCGATAGTTGCATCTCCTAGCAACGGAGCTCCGTCGTCTGGACTGCTAGATTCCCTTCAGCGTCCTGCTAATTCTGGAAGGCCAGTCAACAGACAGCCACAATGATTAATAACTAGATGTACTATGAAATCGATGAAAAAATAAAACAAACTGAATGGCATTAAATTTCTTACTTTTATCGGATATAATAAATTAATGGCATACGCCTTAATAGCAACAAAGCAGGCCATGAACGATCAAAGACTTACACGGTTGCAGGATCACAGGTATACAAAATACTATATGTACAA
This sequence comes from Deuterosminthurus bicinctus, assembly GCA_034698825.1. Taxonomy (NCBI): domain Eukaryota; kingdom Metazoa; phylum Arthropoda; class Collembola; order Symphypleona; family Bourletiellidae; genus Deuterosminthurus; species Deuterosminthurus bicinctus. Next base: position 11,301 of record JAQIWI010000305.1, on the reverse strand, counting down.
TGAGTAGTATTCTTTGAAAAAATCTCTAACAACATTAGAAAAAGTCTGCTGCCTTTGATCGCCCTACAGTGGGTAATTTTAAGAGATTGTCAGTCAGACTTGCTCCTGATATGGAAGGTGACGGAGTTACAGATGGTGTGGATCCTGTCCTCGGAGTTTTACTCGGTGTCACACCAAGGTTGGGAGTCTTCAACCCTGATGGCGTCCCGGTTCGTTTCGGAGTATATGACTCACGAAGGGCCTTGTCTGTTGTTAGTCTGCTCCGAAGATGGGATTTAGCAAATCTCTGCGCTGCTGGCGACATGGATGTGAGCCTATCTAAGGAACTTCCGGGGCGCGGAGATGGCCTAAATGCATACGTTCATTATTGGTAATGATTTCGTACTATTTCCTTAAAAATGAGCGAGAGTTTACATACGTGCTAAGGTGAGAACGGGCTGCGTCGATAGCCTTCTGTTTTTTGTCCCGGTATCTCTGACTGACTTTCTCTGCTAAGTCATGAGCCAATTTTTCTCTCTTCGAGGTGCCCAACATTCTGAAAGGCTTGATTGGTGTGGCTGGTACAGGAGTGTCGGATCCATCTAATCTAAACGGAGTACCTTCAATTTCTCCCCATGTCATGAAAGGTGACTCTTCGACTCCTGCGTGAACAACAATTCGTGTGAAGAATTACAAATTACAAAGCTCCATGTGTGTGAGCAATAACAATAGGTACTTACCGGGTGAAGGCGATGGTGTTTTAACAAAGCTGAAACCATTAACTTTTGGAGTTTCTTTCTCAATTTCTTTTCCATCAAGTCCAATTTTCCCTTCTGGAGCTTTGAATATTGTAGTATTTCCTCCTTCTTGAACAACTGCGGTATCTTTAAATGGGTTATTCTCAAATCTGGTGTTTTCCAGTTTCACCTCAGGCTTCTTCTTGGCTAATTCGATTTGTTCCTGAGCGGTCAATGGCGCACCTAAAAATTCAATTGACTATAAAATTCGGGCCCACAGCTATCTCCAGGGGAAAGAGACTAAATTTTTAAACACTGCCGTTTCTTACCATCAGGAACGTACATGATGTAATTTTTATTCTTATACGCCCATGTATCTACTTCCAATGGCCTTTTATACTCTTCAGCCTGCTTCTCGATGGAGGGTAATGCTAAGGCTTGGCTGACTTTGTCCCGATGCTTATCCTCCGCTTCATACAACCACGAATACTGCAACAAAAGATAACGGTCGTGATTTTCATCCTACGATGCGGTCCAAAAGCTTAGAAATTCAAGTATCATACCTTTATCCGATGTTTTCTATCAGCCTCTTCCATAATATCTTGAAAACTATGGTTGTCTTCACTTGTGTAGGTATCCAAATATGCATTTACACTCATATTCTTTGCATTGGATTTGGAGCTGGATTTTGACGTAACCGATTCATTATCTCCGTCACCAGGAGTTTCCATGGGTAAATGCGTTGGCGTCGACTCTTCTCTGGAAGGAGAGTTTTCTTTCCTCGCTTCAATCGGAGTTTCGAAGGTGGAAGGTGTATCTTGCATATCTGCAGAAAAAAACATTTTATGAATGCCTGAACACGCATACAATACTTGACACAACATACGACTTGCTTTCATTTATAATTCAACTTACTTAAGTTGAGTCGAGGAGTTCTTCGCCCGAGTCCATACTTAGAATATAGCTCTCGAAGCATATGAATGTCATTATTTTCCACAGCATTCAGATACGCATTCTGAGCTTTTAATTTCTCCAAGTCTGGGAAAAAGTCCCGCTGAATGATTTTCTCTAATTCCTACAAAATCAACAAAAAACACAGTTAATTTAAAAATATCACTCAATACTCATTCACTGTTGAAATGTTCTCTTCCCCAAGTTCATACCTCCACATATTTGTCTTCCTCCAAGACTATCCGTTTTTTCTTCAGTGGTGGGACATCGGGAGTCTTGAAAATCGCTACTTCTTTTGAATTACTACTGACTACTGCACCAACAACTTTCTTAACTTTTGAGACATCAACTACTGCCTTTTCCGAGCAATTCGGAGATACAGTATTGTCACTGACGTCCCCCATTACTACTAATTTAATCAAGGCTAAATTAAAATGCAAAAACACAATCGCCAGTTGACTTTTTCCTAGTTACTCACAATCACTCCATCCGACAAAATTCCGTCAAAATATTCTCTTGATACGCTGTCGTAAAGTTATCTTACAATTCACTGGAATTCATGGTCACTTCTAGTTCAGGGAAAGTCACAGAAAATTGATTCCTCGTATCAACTGAATCAAAATACATTTCCGTTTCTCTTTACGTTTCCACGAGTTGAAATTCCCACGATATTTTGGACAGCTGCATTTTTATTTACTAGAGGCCGCCCTAAACTATTACAAAGTAACAGCACTACGCAGTTCAATAAAAAGGCACAGTGCTATTGATCTGGTCCAATATGACACGCGACACGCTTTGCTGAGGGACTTTCGGTCCCTTCGTGCCCCTAGATATTAAAGGGTTTACCTGGATCTAAAAGGGCACTCGTACATATGAATGCATGCAATGTGTGATCGCACGGTACTACAGCAGTACTTGTCATACTGTCGACGTACCCATCACTAATGAGGCAAGGCATTACGTGTGATACCTTGAAGAACAAAGGCTTCGCTAAAAGCATTAAAATGTTTTTTCAAGGATCTACAGTAATTACCATATGTGACTAGAATGTTTCAAGCTGGCACATATGTAATCTTGGCTATGTTGTATTGTAGTACTGTTGGTTTCGAATTCTGAAAATGATCTGCAATTAGTATCTTGAAGACGACATAGATGGGCATGTGATATAGCAAGGTCCTGAAAACTTTATCAGTTAAAAGAAGACGTCAACTGGTCCTAGCCATCAAGGGTTACCAATGGATAGCTGAATACTAGCGTGAAACTGGTTCCCATTAGGAGAAACGTTTATTTCCATGGCAACAAAGAGAAAGCTCATAAGACGCTTCGGATGATTGAGAGTGGCCTGTAACTCAGTGGTTAGCAGGTCGGACTTCAGCAAGTGGAGGACTTATAGGGCGCAAGACTATTCTGGCTGGGAGCTGAATCTGTCAACTAATCTGAATGTGAATAACTCATTCGTCTCTATAACCCACAGGCACTCTGCTGGGAAGCCCATAGTTATTACGTTATATACTGTACTCATCAATAGTAATTGTAATAATAGTCTGAGAATATCATATTCCTGGAAAACAGTCTTTAATACTGAGTGAACAATGACAAATGACAATAAAGCCCTTACATTACATGATTGATGTGGGATTATTAGTTCTAAGATTACAATTTGACATTAATCAGCGCATTCATGCGGACGATGGGGATAAAGTAATAATAGCTGATGTATTACAGCGAGCATGATTGTCTTCTGTGCCTGGGCCGGGATACTGTTGGTGTAAAGTAATGAGAGGAATTCACTCGCTGGTTCGCGTGATGTTCCTTGAAGATTGCCTTGCAATCTGCCGTGTATACTAGGGTGGCTTAAACACAAAATGAGAATACAGGAGGAACGAGCCTTATGATTAGCTTTGTAATTTTGGTACTTAAATTTTACGCGAGGTAGGAAGTGCACCATCTTTGTTAATTGAGGTTCATATAAAGCTACTCTCTGCGAATGAAGCTCTCCTGTGTGTAAGTTGATTGCACATTAGAGATACAAACTCTTGCATTCAAAGCCGAGATCCCAAGTTGGAGGTAAACATAAACTGTTCCAACTGTGCAAAAATAGCATAATGCGACCGGCTGTGAAGGGTTTACAGCTACCAGTTGGGCAGATGAATGATGGAAGCCGAATAATTTTCACTGGTGCATCTTGGAAATTCGCTCGCACAACTGTCTCCTCATGTAGAAGACAGAAACGTTGGAAACGACGGCAAAGATTACGACTGAAACTGTGACAGAAAGAGAAACATTTTGTTCGGAGATCGGTCATAAAAGGCAAACTTAATAGCCCTTCAGATGGAAACATGATAAGGGAGAGTTGTCAACTTGGAGAGATATTTCCATATTTATTGTTCATTATTTTGACCTCGTGTACAAAGTTTGAGCAATTTAAAAAGCCAATAGTAGTGTTTGAATGTATAACATAGATTAAAGACAGCTTAGACAGACTCATTTCCATGTCCTATCCTGTAACGATGATTCAGTTTATGAAGCAGCGACAGATGTCTGTATTTTGTTGCGAGAATAACCCTGGTGAAGGTATGAAGTATGTAGTCAAAACGTTTAGAATAAAATCAACTATGGACATGAGCTTCATTCTGATACAGTCCATACATGCTCTCTGGTGTACTTGTACACACACGTATATAATGCATGCTGACGAAACACGGTGTAAATCTCAGAGAAAATACATATAAAGAACTTGGTAAGTAGGGAGAGAGAGCATGATTATGGCGAAAAAAACTGAGAGCGGCCAATGTAAACAGCTGTCTTTTTTCTCTTGGCGAAATAAACCTGTGCGACCAGCGCAAAAGTTTTCACAGTTGGTCGCTTGCGATGAAATTTTCTGTCATTAGTCCTAGTTTCCAGCTCAATATCTGTTCCGACGACAGATTCATGAGCCTCTTCTCTTCCTCTCAAATTTTTCACCCCTCCCCTCAGAAACAAACTTCACAGCCCGTCTCCTGCTGCTCCTTCAGCCTATTAAACTTTATCCATTTCCATAGCAAGTCTTCCATCTGTTTTTCTAAATTGTAATTGACTGTTGACTGTCAGTAGTAGTATGCTTGTTATGACTGTAAAAATCAAACTCCTTTATTACATACCCTAAGTCCAGCTGTTCTATTCAACGAAGCTGCATGGGTTCCCGTATATTTTTGTACCTTCCGATGCTATAACACATACAAAATATTTCCTCAAAAGTCAAAATGGGGATTCATAATTCGGCCAATAAAGACTCGGATCAGGCTCGAATTTTCGATGAAAATCAAGCCAGATCTAAGGAATTGGTCAGGTTTATGAATTTGTATGAAAAAATATGTAATCGGGTTTAACATGAGAGGCTCATGTACTGATGAAAAGCCCGGGGTTCTCTGGCTAAAGCCTATACGATTAAGAAAAAATTTGTTTATATCACCCTAAGGATGTTGCAGAGGCGAAAATTTGACAAATTCTTAAATCTTCCTACTTGCTAAATAGTGGCCGACGATTGAGATCACCTTTGGGTTCATCATGCCCTTTTATCATTTCCTCCAGCTATTTCATCTTTCCAATCCGCCTATCTGGCCTATCATCATTACGTTCGTGTACTTCTAGCAACTTTCATTAAAGCTATTCAGTCTTTTCGCGGTCTATCCATTCTGTCGTTATGGCACAGCGGCTGGGCTCTATGTACCCTATACTTCTTCCTCTAAAGACATCTAATTCTTTGGAATGAGTGTGCATGCATGTGTGTGTGTATGTGTGCAATCCGACGTCCTTGAGCATGCTCACTCAAGGAGACGAAGATGCATTACATATTAAAGCCTGTTGTTATCACAGGGCACTTACCAGATTATTAGTTTGTAAGATGAGATTCAGAATGAGCGTTATGATGTCACCTGAAGCAGCAATCTAGAGGGCTTCACTGCATTGTGTCCCTGTGTGTATGTGGAAGCAGTCAAATATTGGTGATGAAACAGCGGTATGCATCTCCATCACCGTAGACATGGCGTCTCCACAGTTTTTACCACGCCGAAACATTTATTCTCACTTCCAAAGACCATTAAACTACGAGAAAGAGACTACAGGACACAAGAGTTGTCTTCCTCAAGTGCAGGTCTCAATCGTCGCACTAAATTTACCCGCATCACAAGTCAACAAATACATTATTTCATTACTTCACCCCGACTTCTCGCCTACTACCGAGTTCTATTTGGATAAATTTGGCGAGTTGTTTAGTATGTGCGTGAAGCTGAACACACGTATGGGAGCAATGGTACCAACTAAGAGCAAAGATTACCGGAAATTTCAGTCCGAGCTCACTTTAAGAGTGGAAGTGAGAGACTCACAGAGCAGGAGGAAGCTTTTTGGACCATCATCGTGGGAAGGAGAAGAAAAGCTGCGTGTACCAAGTGAAACCAAAAGTGAGCAATGTCATGATGACTGTGAAGACTTGGTGTATCAATTTACAAATGTATGGGGCAATATACAGCCTTACCACCATGAAAATAAAACTATTAATTATTGTGGAATATCCTACTCAAAGGGCAAGACGGAAATCTTGCTGCCCCAAACAAACTATCCCCGCCTTGGTGACAGTACTTTATATAAGTGTACGGATCACATCACTCATGTCTCTTCCAACTCATGTACGTGTGAGTGAGGAAGAAAAGTCATTAGTCTAGAAGGACCTCTATTTCAGAGGCAATTACTCACATTCTTTGCTAGATAAAGTGAAACCAAGTCACCTGCTTCTCATGTCACGTGTGCTATTTGCGGATCCATGATCTCACTGTGCGTGCCAGCTCCTGACGCCGTCTCGGTAATTATCACAATTACTTTGGTGGCTAGTTGACCATGAAAAAGGGCGTGATGAGGTTGGTTACATTTTTGGGTGGTCAACTAACTTAAACGTTCTCGCAGCTACTAGTTGCATCCTAATCATATCGTATTAAGAAGTCATGTATCGACTCATTCAGTGCACCAGTGCGTGCTGTGGCGATATCATGCGTGTAAGTAGTCTCATGTGCGTGTGACAATCCCATCGAAGTTTTCCCTCGGTTTGCATTTATTACTTCCTAGGAGGGGTGAGCTTATGAGAGTAATGTATATGTCAGGTATATATATATTTTAACTTGCCCCCACACATAGTTTCACTCATGTAAATGGTAGGTTTGCCTCAAAAAATGGTTTAGGCGACACTTCAAGACACTATTTAAACCTAAATGCCCGCCTGTGCCCACCCTATAATAATTTACTTTTACGATTTTAAATGGTGACGGTCCCTTCCCTATTTGAAATCATTAGCGTGCATACGTAAGACTGGAACAGGGGAAGAAAACCTTAATCTTTATAGAAATGGACTCAAATCTCTGTGTCTATGTGTGTGTATTGCATTTACGCTCACGCTAAGAATCCAAGGGGATGGGTGCCGTGATGGGACGTTTACGATGCTGAGACTAAATATTCCGTGTTTATAGCTAACAGCTTTAGCATGATTTTTAATGTATTCATGGATAAGAGCACCATATTCACCGAAACAGCTTGCCATCCTTCACGTAATAAACTTACTTGAAGGAGCATGCACTGTTATAATATTCTGTTCAACATTAGTCTTTTATTCCGTAAATTTTTTCTTTCGGCTCGATTTTAGACGTCTTCATTTGGGACTTGAAAGGCGAACAGTCTTCTCGAATAAACCATTTAACTTTTAAATTGAGCTCAGTCGGGCCTGGGCTAATTGAGACTGCTTTCACAGAAAAGGGAATATACACACTGGTTGTCCCACAGGTGCAGCTTGCTCACTTCAGTACTGGCCTTTTGCAGCTTTCCTCAAGTTGCACTACCTTTTTGCACCACATTCGGGCCTACCAATCTGCCAGTTGTAAGAACGCACCAACATAGGTTTAAATGCAATGGGCCAAGAAGTACGTTCGAATTTGGAGGGATGGAACTTGGGGTTTGCTCGTTGGTAAACCCAGTGGATGCCATCCTAAAAGAAGCTCATATGAGAAGGAATTTGAAGGCTGTAATTTATAGATTTGGATGTGTTGACTGTTGACCCGGCTTGTCACCCTGCTGGTCCATTTATTCTTGCCTCCTACACACGGGTCCTCTTGCGTAATGATTAATTTTCTTAGCTCTTATTCTTCCAGACTCAAGGAAGCTTGTGGATCGCCTGCTAGTACAACTACAGGTCTTCGTCATACGGCGGACATTGCAGTTGGTTCATTTACTGTTCTGCTGAATTCATTACCTTCCCCTTACGCAGGCACACACAAATATCCCTGAAGTCCATGTGGGTTGCAATTCGAGCTTGTGTATACTTTCTTAAGTTTTCTCCCGTCCCATCCCCCTGTCCTAAATGCGGGGAAAAACAACAAGAACTACCATCAATTTTATTTCCCAGTCAAACTCGACTCATTGTGTAACAACAGAGTAACTTCCTAATTCGTTAGCCTAATGAAATACACCATGTACATTCACAAACACACATGCACTCGTACCCCGACTGTTTCTCTAATACGGAGTAAAACATTAAGACCCCCAGAGGATGCTGCTATGGGTGAGTTATGTGGGCGAACATGGTGGGCAATCAATTCGTACGACTAACTGGTTACCTTGCCCACATGAGGACGATGGCTAAATAAACAAAAGGTTTTGAGACACGGATTATTATTTTTCTGGAGAATTAATCGGGTCCTCCTTGAAATGTTGTCACAGATAAACATAAGGTGACAGCTTGATCCATGAAGCAGGAACGAGAGCTGGGAAATCATTGAAGCAAACTACAGATTAAATTATGATGCCAAGGAAGCCATCTCATTTTCACTAGAGTCGATACGTATGTGCGTACTGCTCCTTTGACATTTTCTTGGCTCTAAAATGCTGTCCCTTGCACATACACGTCACGTATCCACGGCTTCGTGAGACAAGCAATGCGATATATTCGCGTCCAACCATTGCCGCACGTCCCATTTTTCTCATCCTAAAAGTTAACTTAAAGCTTCACATCTCACTGTTTTTTCTTCCATTTTTTATCGCTTTGTGAAATGACTATGTGCAGCAACAAGAACAGTGTCATTGCTACATGAGCACATCTCCTGACTGCTTCACACCGATACACCTATTCAAGATTTTTAGTCTTGAGACATATTCTAAAATTATTTGTGTGAGCATTAGTGTTGGCTTTTTCACATATTTTATACGCTCAACTTGATTTCCTGGCACTGCTTAGCCTATGTTAGCTAGAATACCTTGTCAAGTCTTTTGACTCTTATGTGGTGGTGCACAGGAAGAGTGCATGTGAAATTATAGTACGGGAGTCGTAGAGCGATAGTAATTTGTGACGATAGCACACATGCGAACTCCTAAGGTATCATCCATGTTATGCGTACATAAGGAAAGTCTATAAACATGGAAATGATTATCGCATACTCTATCCCACAAAGACGTTTTTATGTCTTGTATATGTCTCCCACAATATGAGGACGAAGCTACTTGCATTGACAACATATGGGGAACCTCTTTCTTCCATCCTTCTCTAACGAACAAGCAAGGGAAGCATATAACTTGAGGTAATATTAGCCATTTCAATGTGAAATCCTTCCTTTGCTTTTCCCTCTTTCCTCCGTGTAAAAGATTAGTACAGAGGAGAGAAGGCACTGATTGGAATCATCTCTCCTCATTGCAACGTGACTCCTATTTCCTGGAACACACTTGCTTTCACTCGTTAAGGATTCATCTTGACTATTCGAGTTTTATTGAAAATTTCAAGTGGTCTGCTCAATCTGTACAACTGAGGTCACTCCAGAGTGTATGATGAATGAGTGCTTGAATGCGTCAGTTCATGATGATGAGGAAGTAGTGACGAGGATCAGCTCGTGAACCACAAGTTTTGAAATATGGCTTTACAAAGTTGTTGAAGATGTAACTGAAACTAGTGCAGATGTCAATGATACTTGTATTACCTAATAACATATTGGGGACACAAAATCAGTTCTTAGCTACAAAGAGAATTTTTGGACATGTTTGTTAAGAAATGTCATATTTTACGCTTGGTTAGAATAACACATAACCTGATCCTAAGGAACATGCGGTGTGACAACGTGGTGGACTGTACTAGTGAAGTTTTCACTGATGGTAGTACGCGAAGATAGTGTGAAGTATCCTTCACAGCCTCCATGTCATCCTAATACCACCCTGAACAGAAAAGGTTTATAGGCAAAGGAACAACAACTGATCTGCAGGGGGTGAAGCCTTTCTCAGTGGCTTGCTCAGTTGCACCTTTACAGGAAATAAGATCATATTGCATGTTACTTAAGGGCAAAACATTGCCATGGCGGCGAGCTGTCTGTTCCGCTTGAATGGGGCTGTCCTGCTATGAGTTTATTTTTGATTCTTATAAAACTGAAAAAAAAAATAACTAAGTATTTATCGTGCCGATTAGTAGCCTATGTGAAATTCGAATGCACCAGTATTGCTGTCAGTATGGGAGGTACCGAAAGAATTTTCGGCCATCACACAGATCAGTGACTGCTTAAATTCTTTACAATATGGGTCCTATTAATTTCTCATATGGATTCACACCAAAACATGCCAAAGCCGTCAAAAACAGAGAAGAGATTCGAAAAATGTGTAAGCTATTACTCCCGTGATGTAGTGACATCTTCAATGGCCCATTCAGTGGAGGGGACCATGAATCCACAGGACGAGATCCAGACAGTTACTGCGACCTCAAGCTCTAGATCCCCTGTTTCTTTCCGGCTCTGTCTGTTCATCAGAGGAGTCTCAGCTCCTATAGTCTTATAGTTTTCATGGCACCCAAGTCATCCAACGCATAGCATTGCAATATTTTTATAATCTCTCCAGAGTCGCATGAAGCTACAGAATGTCTCACAGATTATGCTCGACACTAGTAGGAATTGTAAACTTTATTAATTTTAATGTGAAAATATTTAATTTTGTGTCTTTCACGTCATTGTACTGCTAGATTCAGCGGATTGCTACTTAAACTTAAGATTAAAGAAACAATTAGTATGTGTTCGCACGCTTGACTTACTTCTTTCCAATTTATGAGTAGCTAAATACTCGTCAAGCTCGAGCATATTACTGTGAAACCAAATAGGCTTCGTAATGAGAGACAAAGGATGTATGCTCATTCATCATCATCCCCAAGGAAACTCTGGGATGAGTGAACGCAAACTTTTCCCTAACTTCCCTTTTTCCCCAAGGATCATACACAAGTTTTTCATGGTGACAAAGACGGAACTGCCTTCACACCCTCAGTGTTGGCAGGACACGCCACATGTAGGGCACAAAGTGTGCGCATATGCACAGCCGTTGAGAAGCGAGGGAACAGTGTGTACCGATAACACACACACACGTTTAAAATTTAGCTACAAGTCTCGAGATCTGTTCCACAATACTGAATAGCACGCGACTCGTGAATGGGTAATCCACAGCCTCAGACAGCAATGCACACAAGAATCTAAGGTCGTCATGAAGGTAATTCAATGCTCTGAATGTATCTCAACCTTCGAATCTGAATAAATACACCAGTCACTTAGGTCCACACCTACACTCACTTCGGAAGAAATCTGTTCAATTCGGTATATTT
>JAQIWI010000304.1:0-40627 GCA_034698825.1 Deuterosminthurus bicinctus | reverse complement strand
ATGGATCCAGACACTTGCCAAGAAGTTGTGCGGCATTTCCGTAAACGAGCTGTGCATATTAGTTTTATCATATGACGCCATCCGTGTCGTATAGAAATTATCTCCATGAGGTATCCTCGAATATAAGGACAACATGCCCTAATCTTCAACTTTTATGACTATTAATACGCAGATCTTCAGCAATCATTACACTGATGATTTCATTTTCTTCAAAGGGCAGCAAGATTTTATTTTGAGGTAAAATATATAGTTCCTTCTTCACACGTACGCTAGCCAAATGGTCACTGGTAAATAGCTTAATCATGAAATAAAATTAGATGTAGTCAGTCTTGAAACATTCATTGCCGCGCGTCATTTTAATGGAGTAATGAAAACGATTAGAATGTGTGAAAACTACACAGGAGCATAATAATCATGTGATAAAATTACCATTGTATGGGATGAGGCTTCCTCCACTAAAGTGATGACGGATGGAATGAGGCTCGCGCTTGTCTATCTCTATACGTATGGAATTTCTGATTTGCACTGGTGACGCGGAAATGGTTAACTACCTATGGCAAGGGAAGTTTATCGGCCATTACCTGCTCCATTTTAAGAGAGTAACCGGCTAAATCTTCGTTCATTAAAGGAAAAAACCAAACTGGGCAGTTTACTCAGTATCAAAAATTACCAACGGCCTGCCGGCTTTGAGGTGAAATGTTCAATGAGCAATTGCGAAAACTTCAAGTGGTCTACTCGCATCGACCGATGGCTATATAGTTTACCCTTTAGAAGATCAAAATTGTGACCAGGGAACGACATTCGCGAATTGAGGAAGAAATTCCATACGTGGGGTTGCGTCAGTTCTTGGAGTCACACGTCGACAGCCGACCGCTCTTGTCCTCCTTTCAAAATGGAGCTAATTGAGACAAATAAATGCTAAGTAATGTTTTTATCATACACACTTTCCATTGTTTATATACTGACCACGGTGGAGGAGACCTAGGAGATGACGTATATTGAATCAAGGTTCCGCTATGTTTTGATTGTACACACACACACATCATCAGCATCATAATGTGTTTATTTCCTCCGCATATAATTAGCATATGGACGGGAGCGTGAGAGGGGTCTTGAGTTGTTTGCATTTAATTATCGCTGTAATTATTTAGCACACGCTTCCATATATGTGTGATGGTCACCGCAAGGGTAATACAGTGGTAGTGCTCAGCTATTGCGGGAGGTATATTTCCTCCATAAATCCCCCATTTAACTTGACTTTGAGTAAACAAACATTTCAAAATGTATTCTCTTCTGTTTTTAATTTGAACCACCACTGAAAGGACACCTAATATCATCCTTTTAACGTGTGTGTACATCTTAAAAAATGCAAATCCAATGGCAGGGACCATGAAAATCAAGCTCATTTTTAATGCTCATTCAAGCCGTTCATATGCATTGTCCATGGTATACAGTGTTATTATTACAGTTACCGAAATACATGGGAGACGCTGTGGCCTTCAGCCCATCCTCACATCAAGATGTTATTAGTGATATCCGTGCGTGCGAAAGTAAGCGTGCGGTTGTGAGTTTGAAGATGAACAAGCATGAATAATAGCTCACTACACATACATCACACAAAACTTCTTCCTCTTGTAATTCATCAATATATTGTATTCAATAATAATAACTTGTCTATTATTTTTACTCAATTTCAGCTCCGGCAGTGGAAGAAGATGATGTTGAAGGTAAGACAGAGAGACAAAACGAGTCTGGTGGATTATGGATTCAAGCCCGTCATCATCATATCTTCGAATTCCTCCTCCTCCTCCATCACGAATGAATACAGCTTTGCTATTCATTTACTATTGACAGTTACCTTGTTGCAGGGATTTTCACACTTAAAGTGTGATAAACGTCACTATGATGATTGTCCGTCTTCCATCCGCAGCCATTGTCTCAAAAAAGACAGCAATTGTTTCACTTTGATGAAAACATACAGTACTTGCCGTAGGAGATTCGTTCATGAGTGTGACTTACGACTCACCTGCAGAGGGCGTGTAGAAAGGCTCTCCATTGAAAGAGAAACAGTTGGACGTTGACAGGTCTTTATCAACACTGAATTGACGTAAATGAATGATGCACTTATCTGCATGTTTATGGATTGAACCATCATCAACAACATTTGACACCACAAATCAAATCCAATCGGTCAGTATTTGTTTAGGGCGTTTGTGTAATGCATCGTAATTATACGGGAAGAAGATGTAGTGAGATGATTATTGGAATACTGAGAAATTATAATATTGAGAAAATGTTTATTTTTTCACCCTGTGGAAGAACAAGACGGGAAGAAAGATGACAGGGATTCATGTAAGTGTTGGAAGCCGTGGAGATTCATTGTTGTTGTGATCATTGTGATACAAGAGCGTAAGCCTGCAATTCCCTGCTTCATTAACTCCCTTGCAGCTGCCATATGTACTGGCATGGGAAATTGTACTCATAATTCATGTCGTAGGATGAGTAAGCTGAAGAATCCTCGTGGAACAATTACTTTTTAAGGTCAGCAAATTAGTTGGAGTCGAAGGATGGGACTAATTTCCTGAAAATTACTCAGCTGGAAATGGCAGCTTGGAATATTGTTGTGAGGAGCACTCTCCACTATGGTAGTCAACACATAACAATTCATTCTGTCAACGTGTGTGCCTGCCGCCGCCGGTGTCTTCATTGTTAAACCAGCCACAACTTCCCTCCTATAACTCTCTGTATGCAATCGTGGCGCTATAAATTTCTCTGTATACATAATCACAGTTATTTATCTCCGAGCAGTAACCCACTAACAAGAACAGTTATGCCACAATTAGCTTCTTGATTGTACTTTTCACTCTAAATTACCCACTAGGCACATACTCTTTTCTGTAATGGAAAATTTCTCGGTGGGAAAGGGATTTCTAAGCCCTGAATTAGTCGATTTACTTGGAAAAAATGAATATGCAATGTCACTTGTCGAAGAGGGCAGCCTAAGTATTATCAAAGTAGCGTGGGCTAGTTAGTTTAAACATGCAAAGGACGACAGAAATAGGTGAAAGATGACGACTATTTTCATCTATCTTGAGCCCTTTGGAAGACTCACAATAGTTTTGAGTATCACTATATTGAGTTATCATCAACAGTCCTATGTCAACTGCTAGGAGCAAATGACTTTTCCTTACGGTTTCATTTCACCACGACCAGCTAGATAAGTTCCGAGAGGCAGATCGTTTGTTCCAAGGTGTAAGGTTACTCGGCAGGCTATCCCAGACATGCTAAGCTTGAGGAAGTAGACGATGAGAAACTAGATGAACATGTATGTAGGGATTAGTTAATATGATGAATGCAGGAAGACGGGATTCTTCTTTGGCATTATTTGAACTCTCGACGATGCTTGATTGTTCAGCTGCGGCATTTCAAACCCGACGGCTCTCTCCTGAGTCATTACACTAATGCAAAGCAATAAAGTAACTGTACAAAGACAGTGAGTGACGTGACGTTGTCAATGGGACGGGGTTGAATCGGCCTCCCTAGCCACAGTGGGCACTTACACAGACATCCAACATACAGTTCCTTAATCATTTCAATGACCAGCAAACTTATCTGTGCTTTGCCACACATCCCATACAGTTTCTTTCTTTCTCCCATACCACCATCTCACCATCATGTCTTTCTCAGAGACAACTTTGTATTCTCATGATGATGAAAGAATCAAAGCCAAATGCATATTCATCCCAGTGTGCCCTTCATTGTTACACAACTGCACTTGACTTTCAAATGTACAACTCACGTGCGTTTTAGATACGTATCATCAGACACTGCCACCACAGTCGCTGTCATATACTTGTTTTTGTGTACAAAATTTACTTGTATTATCAGTCTCTCCTGACTGACACATTGCAAGAGGCATATATAGATTGTATATATTTTTTTTGAAAACCACAAGGAAGACTTTTGTGGATTCATGTGAAATGTTCCACGTCTTCTAGTGTATCAAGAAGACGCACCAGGCTGGGTCGAACAAGGAAGGAGACGTTGTCTGTAGAGGTTCTTCTTGGAATGAATTGAGACCGGCAGTAAGAGTGATATGTGACGATGGTGGTAGAGGTGCTGGTAGTAGTAGTTATCGCCGTACAATAAGTTTAAGTATGCATGCTAATCGGTAAATTTGAGCTGTTGAAAACGAGAGAAGGGGAGACCGGTTTTTTACGTGGAGAGGACGAAGGAATTCTATCGGTTTATGATGATGATGGCGGTGATGATTGTGAGATAAGATGAAATCATGCTTAAGTGTTATTGGATTTTTCAAAGGTGGCTGCTATTATATGTTCAATCACTATGGAGAAGGAGATCGGATTTTGACGAATGAACCATGCCTCAACTGCACGTGTCACAATTCCATGCTCATGTGTTATCTGCGGGTTTGTCCCTTTACCAAGCCGATTGGTCAGGACTGCACCATCGAGAAGAAGCCAGATCAGTGCTGTCCTGTCATTAGCTGTCCTCAAGGTATCTACAATTTGACATTGTTTCCTATATCATTTAAATACAAAAATATATGCGGGCCACATGAACACATTCTGCTGTGAATAAACTTGAATATTCACGGTTTAAAGTTATTATAGTAGCTAGCAGTGTTGGGTATGAAAAGAAACGGAAGGATTGAATGCAACCGTTGTCACACTATATATATACACGATAAATCAGAGACGTAGAGGGATATTCCAACTCACGTTGCTCCTGTAGTTAGTGCAATTCTCCTTGCCAGCGTCCTTTCTTCTCCTTCTTTTTAACAACAACCCGCAGTATATCGACCTCTGTTCACTCTCCATCAGAGCACCCACAAGATCTCTGGCTCATTGTCCCTCATCTTTCAAGCTAACTAATGCCAGCCTCTGTAGTCCTGCACACACGCATCTCCCTCTCACCCTTTCCTTTCGATCTTCATACAATTGATTCATAATTAAGTCACGGCTTATTTAACAAACTGCTATTTAACGGGTTCGTCCCAATCCTGTCAGTTCCACATGAATCTTCCCACCACAATCAATCTCCACCTTGATTGCTACATGCCATTTTTAACACCAAGCTCCTCTGTATACTTAAGTGTAAAGGCAAACAGAGTCACATTATATTCCTTCCTTCCGTCAACGGGGGCATTCATCTCAGTCAGGACAAAAACAAGAACAGTAGCCAGCCTTACAAGGGGGAAGTCAATAATGTTTTGGTCTATCATCTCTCCTCTTTCATTGCAGTTCCCGTGTCTCTCGTGACCCCGAGCGCACTGGTGACGACGACATCGACAACAACTGCTGCCACAGTTCCGTCATCTGAGCTGGCCCCATTGGAACGTGGCTGTGAAATGGATGGAAAATATTATGCGGATGGAGCCCAAGTTGCATCAGACCCCAGCAAACCTTGTGAACTTTGTTATTGCATTCGGAATCGTACTGCTTGTGTCATGCAAGAATGTATTTTACACGTGGAGGGTTGCCGTCCAGTCTTCGAGCCCGGTGTATGCTGCCCTGTTCGCTATCAATGCGATGCGGCTATTGATTTCGAAACTACAACGACCACAGCGGGTATTGGCGGTCTGATCAGTACAACAATCTCGAGCATTCTGGGTGGGATTTCATCAACACCTCTACCCGGCGGCTGTGTGAAGGATGGCGAGTACTATGCCGATGGCTCTCAGATTCCTAATCTCGACGCGGATCCTTGCAATCATTGCTACTGCATGCGTGGAGATGTAAGTGGCCATTTTTTGCCCCCTACTTTGTTGTTTTTTGTCTGCACCAAGCGGTAAAAGCTGAAGGCTTTCACTAAATAAAAACGTTTTATGTGCTCATAGATTGTTTGCGCTGTACAAGAATGCGGAAGTCCGCTTGAGAATGAGGGAGGGAATTGCACTGCCATCCCACCGCGAGCCGGTCTCTGCTGTCCAGAGCAGTATGCCTGTCGTAAGTTGATGTCATTATTTTAACATTAGTTGGATTTTCAGGCGAATTTCCAGAAAAAAACTGGATGATGATGATCTTCTTATCTTATCTGTCCCTTTCTTTGGCAGGTGCGCAGAAAGGTTGTGTGTGTGTGTGTGTCTGGCAATAATTATAGAGCATTGAATTATTGGGTCTGTTAGACAAGGTCTTTTGTCATACAAATTTCTCACTAGTTTTGAGACTTGTTTGTTTGTGTGTAGAAAAATATGAATGCTGCATGTGAATTTTGTTTTGAATTTTTTTTTGGGATTGGAAATTTTGAACGTGGCTGATAATGCCCGAAATTTTCTTCCTTTTCCTTTTCAGATGGTCCACCCAGGCAGGGAAAAAAGATTTTCTTGCCTTCCAATGGTAAATAAAATTACCAAAGCATATTATGTAAAAGCAGAGGAGAATAATACCGCATCTTTTCCTTATGGTCTCGTTTCAATGACTTCAGCACCACTCTCTTTGCTCCCACCGACACCCCTTTGTCTGTCACTGTCTCTGTCGCTCTGTAATTTGTCTCTTAATTTAGTCCAATTAATCTTCATTAGTGGATGTACATCATTTTTTCTCTTCTTTATGTCGTCATGTCTTGTTGTATAAATGCGTGTATGTGCTAGACTGTTGTCGGTGCATGCTGGCTCATGTTCATTGCACTCTGATTGTCTTGTTCCTCACACTATGGTCATGCTCTCTCTATCTAATTGCATCAAGTAGCAAAATCGGTATTTGTGATGATAGTAATGGAATGTTTTCTCACAATCTATGTACCACTTTATTATGTCTCTCTGTATCTTTCTCATGTCTCGTCCAGTAGTCAGTCCTCTTGCCTTCTCTTCTAATCTGCGAATGTTTTTTTTATTTCTTGTTTGTTTTTTTTGTCATGCATTGTGTTGTACATGCAAGTCAGTAACAAGGTGATTTTGATGGTTTTTTTAATATCCAATCTTCTTGCTTCTTTCTGCTGTCCTTTTTCCTACATGTTGCGGCTTTTGATGATTAAAATGCTAAATTTGGACTTTGCAGAGAGTACGGAATCTCCCGAAGGAGTTACTGGTCAGACTGGTGTCGAGACGGTGACCGAGTCTTTGATTATTGGCTCCACTCCATCCCAAGTTCAGGCTGAGCCTGTGACTGTCATTCCCGGTGTAGATCAACAAGATTCAAGCAGTGCTGCTCCTGGAGAGACCTTGCAAACCTCAACTGAATCTAATTCTCTTGAAGCTGAAGCCACAACTGTTCATGTTATTGTTGCCAAACCAGACGGATCTGTACCCGAAGAAGGTCAAACATCAGTTCCAAGTGATTCACTTCATGATGAAACTGAAGATCAGGGACAAGGAACTACCACCCCACGTGTCAGCCAAACATCCCCCCTGGTCATTAGTGAAATTTTCCCTGAACAATCAACAAGTCAATCCGTTGGAGGACCTGAGAGTCTTCAAAGCACCACATCTGCTGCCTCATCCACCGCTGGATCTGTAGAGCCGGAAACTACGACTAGACCAGAACAAGACCAACAAGAAATTTCTGAGAAGGTCGGCACTGCTCAAGCTGGAACTGGAGCTGCTGAACCAGAGACAACTCATATGCCTGAACAACAACCCGCTGAAGAATCTAGCCCAAGTAGCACTGGAACTTCCGCTGACATGATCCTCACTAGTACACCGTCTGGAATCAAGGACGAACCAGAAATCCAGACTTCTGTCTCCACGGAAGTCCCCGCCGCATCCAGCAGCTCTGTTCCTCAGACAACATCGACTGAAATACTCGCCTCCACTCCTCTGCCACAACAAGACGAAAGTGTGACAGAGGCTGATATAAATGGTGTTCAAGCCTCATCTGCGAGTCCAGCTGAGACATCCTCCGCTTCAGAATTACCAGCAGCCGATGCCGGTGCTGCTGCTGACGGGCAAGAACATGAGATCCACATGACCACCCCACGAGAAGGATTAGAAGAGTTAATACCAACAACATTGAGCCCTTCTGCTGCATCTGAGTCGTCTCCAGCTTCCATTGCTGGACAAACTGAAAATGCCAGTCCGTCCTTACAGGAAACGACAAGCGAAGCTTCCGCCGCGCCCTCTGTTGCCAATGATTCTACCTCTGAAAATGAAGCTACTACCATTTCATCAGTACCCAGCGAACAAGAAAGTGCTACAAGCCAAAGCTCATCATCAACTCCAGCTGCTTCTGAAAGTGAACCAGGGAAACCCCAAACTGAAACCACTGTCGCCCCAGGAGAAAAAAACACAGAAAGTATTAATGTCACCACTAATTTACCCGGCCAGGCCTCAACCAGCGAAGCCTCTACTGCTTCCGCTGGTTCTGAGCCCGATGTTGCCAATGATGAAAATGAGTCAGCCACTACTGTTGCTTCCATCGAAGGAGAGTCCAAGGATACTACTTCCAATGCTTCCAGTTCTCCAGCTCCAACAAGTGAGACTAGCAGTGCCGTTGCCACTGGTGACGTGTCCCAATCTGCAGATGCTACCACAGTGCCACCTCCAGCTGATGAGGAAAATAATATCTCTTCCGTATCAGCCGATGCTGCAGCCTCTAGTCTTGCTACCGAACGTATTCCCACAACTGCCGTTGTAGGTGGTTCCGAACAAGTAGCTGAGATCACGACCTTAAGACCGCAAGGAGTAAGTTCTGACACTAAGACCACGCTGACCCATTCCTCATCCACTGAGGCACCTTCACAAGAGACCTCCCTAGCATCTACTCAAGAACCCTCCGCAGTACCTCCAAAAGAGACCTCCGCAGCACCTTCTCAAGGGATCTCCGCTGAACCGGCAAAAGAGACCTCCGCAGCACCCTCTCAAGCAACCTCTGCAGGAGCTCAAGGGACGACTGATGGCGCGGTTACTGTCCAAGATAGAATCCAAGCTGGAGTTTCTAGCACAACTAAGCCAGTATTTGTTGTCGAGAACACAGATGACCACATGGTAATCATCCCTGAGCAAGCACCTAGTCAACAGCATATTCCTGTAATGCCGCTCCAGAAGGAGAATCAGACTTCAACCACAATTGGAATTCCAAGTGCCGAAGACAAAGTTGGCTCAGCACAACCATCAACATCTGAAGCATCAATTCCTGCTGATGAACACCACGACGAAAGTGAGAACAGCATTGAAGGAGATGAAAAGGAGCATAGCAGTGCCCCACAATCTTCAGTCCCTGTCGAAGTTACCACACCAAGATTAGTTGAGCAAGGTGCCATTGCATCATCATCAGAAGCTCCACAAGGAGAACTTCAAGAGGCCTCCACTATCGTGTCCGTGCAACAATCCAGCCCGCCTTCCGTTGCCCAGGAGTCATCAACCATTTCATCAGAGCAAGCTGTCACTGGTGCCCCTCAGGAGTCTGCTCCCGTTGCACCAGAAGAGACTGCATCCGTCAAACCAGAAGAAGGCACGACCATTATGCCACAACAAGCCTCATCTGCTGCACCCATTGAACCACAGGAAACCTCCCCAGCTCCGCAAGGGGGCTCATCGCAAGCCCCACAAGCTGCCGTGGCTCCAGCCCAAGAACCTGTAACCGTTGCACCAGGTTCCGATGACCAAGCTATCCTTACAACCTCCAGTGGAGTTCAAGAGGAACAACCAGCAACTACCTCTCAACCTGAACTATCGACTGATGCACCAATTCCAGCGTCGTCAAGCCAAGCTCCAGAATCGACTTCTGCTTCAGCTCAACAAGGCGGATCAAGTGCTCCAGCCGAACAGGATGAACCTGCTACCATTATTCCTGAACAAGAACCCTCTAAAGCTCCTGCTTCCGAATCTGAAGGTTCACCAACTGCCACATCACCCTCAGAATCTGGAGCGACTTCAGCTGCGCCATCTGAAACAGAATCTGGTACTTCTCAAGGACCAACAGAAATTGAATCTGCTACCGCTGAAGCCCCAGCAGAGTCTGAGGTTTCACCAGCCGTCACTTCTCAGGCACCATCCGACTCCGAAATCATTGCCACAACTCAGGTTCCATCCGAAGTAGCCCCCTCTGTCTCGTCACAAGCAACATCTGAAGCCGAAGCATCTGCTACTACATCCCAGGCCCAATCAGAGACTGACGCAGCGCCAGCGGCTACTTCCCAAGCTCCATCTGAAATCGAATCTGCACCAGCTGCCACTTCACAAGCACCGCAACAAGAGGAGGAACAGGCCGCTACCACTTCCGCTGGCCAACCCGAACCTGTACCTGTTACCACCAGCTCTCCTGATGACGATGATACAGTAGCTGCTGCTACCTCGACCGCCTCATCCAAGCAACAATCATCAATCAGCAGCCTTCCTGACCTTAGTGAGCAAGGAATCGCGACCACTGGAGCCCCTCAAGAAGAATTTGGCGTGACAACTATTGCATCAGCCCCTAAGGAATCACCTGCTCCAGCTGAAAGTCATCAAGCTGCATCTGATGAGCCTGCTGCCACGACCTCTGTCCCACAAGAAAAGGAATCTGGAGCTACAAGCCAACAGGTTGTATCAGATGAACCTGCCACCACATCTCCTACTGCTGTAAAGGAATCAATTCCCTCTGAAAGTCAGGAATCTGTTTCTGAACAGTCTGTTCCCACCACATCATCTCCAGTCGAAAAGGAGCCTGCTACATCCGTGGGTCAACAGTCTGGATCGGAATATGAGCCCGCTGTAGCCACCACAGAACAACCACAAGCCACTAACCTTCCTGCTCAGCAAGAAGGACAATCATCCTCATCTACTCAGGAACCTGATGAAACAACAGTCCAAATCGGAGAAGCCCTATTTGAAACAACTGTTGCTTCCGCTGCCAAACCAAATGAGGAAGAATCTGGAGCTACGATCCAGCAAGAGCAACACTCTACGTCTGCACCCGCCGAGGAGCCAGTGGCTGCTGATCAAACTCACGAGGAGGACAATACCGAAACCACTGCACCACCAAGTCAAACTTCATTTGCGGCAACTTCTGAAGGGACACATGTAGAAGAAATTTTGACCTCATCCCCAGCGTCTATACCTGAATCTGTGGGTGAAACTACGGCTACATCTGCCGGGGAATCCTCGCCATCGGTCGGTGCTGCTAGCGAAACCACTGCCGTTCCAATTGCTCAAGCTGAAGAGACTACCGTCATTCCAATTGCTTCACAGGGAGAACCAGCTGGAACCACTGTTGCTGCTCAAGAGCAAGTTAACGACGAACAGCAAGGAATAACATCCCCATCACCTGTTGAAGTACCAACCACTGTACGAGATGAATCTTCATCTAGTCCTTCATCTGAATCTGGAAGCACAAGCGCTGCTGACGAAGTCTCCAGCTCTCAAGGCGTTGAAGAAACTACGAGCGCAGCCAGTGTGTCTGTGCAAGATGAAGCCTCCATGGCATCCACGTCTAGTTCCTTGTCTTCATCCAGTTCGTCAGGAAGTTCAGAGCCAGCTACAACTGAAGAAAGCAGGCCCTCCGTTGAAGGAGTAAGCTCTACGGAATCATCGGAAAGTCAGCAATCATCCTCAACTGAAAATAGCATAAGCTCATCATCTGTACAAATTGCCTCGGACGAGACCGTTGAGGCCACAACTGCTGGATCTTTGGAGCAGCAAGAAGTTGCTACTACAACAAATAGGAACCATTTGGTGACGAGCAACATTATTGGAAGTGATGAGGGATCATCTGCCACAACAGAGTCGGAAGAAATTGTTCTTACTGATGCGCCCGGAGTGAGGATTCCAGGAGAGGGTAGTTGTTTCGTGGAGGGAGTGTCATACAAAAACGGTTCTCACATTCCACCATCAACTCCCTGCCAAATTACCTGCGCTTGCCAGAACAGCATCGTTCACTGTCTTTTGTACCACTGCGCGCCACCTCCATCCGACCTCAACTGCAAACCAATCTACCAGGCCAATGTGTGCTGTCCTGAATATGACTGCGGTAAGGGAACTTTCACATTTACATGTCATACAGACTTGAGATTATACATATTTTAATTTACTTTTTTGTGTGTGGATTTTCACAGAAGTATCAAGCACTGCCGCCCCTGTCACAATCCTTCCAGAAGCCTCTCCAATTACTCAGGCTCCTGAGGGTGGAGAAAGTCTCATCAGTGGATCTACAAGTGCACCAGCCGAGTCTACATCTTCAAGTTTGAGCGATGAAGTTGCTCCTAGCCAGCAAGAAGTCTCGGGTGCACCTGAGGTCATTACTGCTCAACCTGGTCAGCCACAAGATGCTCCTGTAATCAGCAATCTTGGTGCAGCACCAACCGCAGGACCTGCTGGTGCCGCTGGGGAAGTTGTAGCTGTCACCACACCACAAACCATCCCAGTCACATCGGAGCCAAGTACCAGTGTCCATAGCCAAACTGAAGTGTCACTCGTTTCCTCATCTGCATCATCCTCTCAAGTCTCATCAGTTTCATCCGTCTCCTCTGTAAACGGAAGTGGCATCAGTGGAAGCGACATCACAACACGTGTCCCACCATCTGCTACTCAGCTTCCAGGTGGCATTGAGGAGAAACTTGGAACTGGATCTGGAATCGAACTCACCATCCCAACCACCTCTACTACTATCTCTCCGTCACCTTCTCTAGAAGATTTGCTGTCAACCTCACAATCCCCTGCCACTGTCGCTGCTGCTCAAGTAACTGCTAATGATAATGAAATCATTCCATCTGCAGAAACCACCATTGCCAATGCTTCGTCCGTAACCACCGCGGGTTCCAAATATCCTGTTACAACTACTACCACCGTGACCGCATCACCAGCTACATGGCCGTATCCGTCTAGCTCCACCATGGCACCTTCCATCTCAAGTGGTGCTTGCCTCTTCGACGGTCGTGTCTACATGTCCGCTCAGCAAATCCCACGTGATGATCCCTGTGATTTCTGCTTCTGTTTCCGCGGAGACATTATCTGCTTGCAACAGTCCTGCCCACCACCAATTCCTGGATGCTACGAGGAACCCATCCCAGGCTTCTGCTGCCCGCGTTATGAATGTCCTGTTGGATCAGGAAATAGCACAACAACTCCTCCACTATTCCCTCCATCTTACTACCACGGCCAGATTATGAACGGCGCAGGTGGAGACAAACCAGTCATTTCCTCCAGCCAAATGGCCTCGGGTCCTGGATGTGAAATCCAAGGAGAATACTACGAGACCGGTCAAGTCATCATGGCCACATCTGGTCCATGCCTAGAGTGCAGGTAAGAAAGCGAGCAATATGGATAAAGGGGAACTGAGATATTGCTGAATTTTATTTAACATTTTTGTCGAATGTTTTCACAGGTGTGGTTCAACGGGAATGATGGAATGTGATCCACGAGAATGTCAGCCTGAGCCAATGCTAAGAAAAATGATTGCAGCCATCTCATCAAGATGAAGAACTAGGAGACTTAATTAATCTCAAAATAATACTGTTGATACCCACCAGTTCACGATAGTTCCACTCCCTCTCAATATTCTGTGCCTTACGACTAAAATTAAGTGATGGACCCAGCTTCCATGAGGCGTCGAATCTTGGATGTATCGTACATGTCAACATTTGTCGCCATCATGTAGCTCCAGTATTAGCAGCTTCCTTTACTACGGTGTGGAATCAATTCTGAAGTCATGCTATAATGCTGCGAAAGTCAGCAATACATCGGTGTGACCATGAAAAATGCAATTTTATTTTTATTCAATAGCAAAATATGAGTGACAAATGGTCACCGTTTGCTGTTAACTGTTGGACCGCACAAAATGGAGTCGTCCCATTCTTTACATATTCACATGGTATCAACTGTGACTGTTTAAGACTGCCAATTTCTATATTAGTTAAATGCTGGAGTGATTTTAAGTGTAGTGTGGAACGCAGTTTGTCCTTTGTATCGTGTAAGCTGAAGGACTGTCGTCCATTACACGGTGTCCATCAATCGTGTAGAAAATCCGGAGTGATGACACCAACCATCATCCGTGGTATACGGAGTGCATGCCATTACGTTGTGTCCTTCGTCGACTCGAATTGAGGTGGAAAGAAGTCAAATACGATTGAAAAACATTTTTATTGTGCAACAATATAATCATTATTACATTAATTAGATATACACCGGTATAGCCAAGATGAATGCCAGTGCTCCTTCTAATGTAAACTTCCCCCAAGTACTGAATGAGGCTAGACGTAAAAAATGTGACTCCTATAAAACTGCATTATTTATTATAGAACACCGTCACTCCTCATTTATTTGACCCCCGCGGAAGTGTATAAAATCTAATTGGGTTCATTGTCTAATGTTTGTGCTTCTCAAATCGTTCCGTTCCTGTTCCTGTAGCTTTTTAACGTTTATCATTTTACATAGACCTATGCAATAATAATGTAAGGACATTCTTCGAACTTACTCTAGACTTATAATATCATAGTGATGAGGATAATATATATATATGTACCTCATGTAAGCACATGAGGTCCGAATGGGTGTGTTACTTTTTTCGCATATGCATTATCTGTAAAAGGGTGCCATTCATTCCATAAACGATGTATGATAGCGATATTGTATTGTACTATTTAATATATAAATATATAATAATAAATATATTGGATAGGAATTGGTTAGGACTAGTGGTAGCTTTAATATCGCTTTTAAATGTGCAACTTTATAGGACAAAAAAGTTCAGCTTTTTCCTTTTAGCCAGTTTTCGGTTGCTTGTTAACCCCGAAAAATTCCAAATGTACTTTTAATGACGGGAATTTATTTAAATATATTTATACGCAAAATTGTGTGTGTAGAGTACTGCTGAAACTAAAGTATAATGAAAAAAAATAGAGCCAATCAATCATAGCGTGGAGGTGGAGGCCAAAGTTACTTGGGGTTTTTTGTTTTCGATACGCAATCCTTAACGTTGTAGCTAGTGTGAAAACATATTTCATGTTGTCATAGTAAGGAAAGAAAAGAACTGTGAGTATCTATAGGTTTCCTCAAAATCAGACTAATCTGTGATTTCAGCTTTGTTGAGCAAGCTTTAAAGGGGTACCTGATTCCGTCTGGAGAGCCTGTAACTAATTATTATTAGAAGATGAATTGTATGCAAAGTTCATACTGGAAATTATATCTTTCACAAACCTTGGAGCTCACCATTGATTGGCTGAATTCAATATTGGATATCAGATATCTACTGTAATGTGATCCATTTTTATTGAGATACGAATAGTAATCAGATTCAGATGCCTTAACTTACATATAATGGCAACAATGATAATACAAATTATACACGTATACTGTTTTGTACATTGTACTAATGATGATGACTGTAGTATATATGAGAGTGAGGTATAATGATGAGTTGTCGTTGTGGTGCTGTTCTATGAATTACACACAGTTCATAGAAATATATGTTTTAAGGAATGAGGGCAAGGTGTAGTTGAGGGTTCTGCTATTGACTAAAAAAAACTTGAGTTCATAAATAGTTGTAGCCACTATTTGCGAACATTACTCTTTTGGGTATGTTACCAGTCTTTGGGGCTTTTGTTGTGTAATTTTTAGGGATTAACTAATTTACGTGAGGATAGTGGTTATTTTTGCGGGTCGGCTAAAAAAATTGCATCTATGTAAATAGATTTCACGGGTTGGGGCAATGCTTTCTGGGCTTTGTATAATTAAGGTTAGTGTACCGGTTTGAATGGTCTCCGTGGGTATGGTAGTCATCAGTTTTTGAGACAAAGGTGAGGGATTTAGGATTACTGTGCGTACTGCGTACTTTCTTCCGGTGGATGTTGGGTCAAATTTTACTCTAAAAATGGTGTGATCAAGAGGTTATTATTCCGATCCAATAAGTTAATATTTAAAGATTTTTTTGATGGCTAAAGTAAATAAAAAACACTATCGTCAAGCATTATTATTATTATTATTATATTATTATTATAAGGAAGAGGCTGTGTGACCATAGTGCAATTATTGAGTGAGCTGTTTGTTACAGACAGTAAAGTGCTATCAAGACAGACTCCAAATGATATAGACAGGATTTTCTAAGTTCTACCAAATGATGAGATTGTGTCGAAGATGCTATAGGAAAATGTTTTGAAAAGCAGCGTCCATAAGTTTCATGTGTTTCAGAGGTACTGATGCTGTGCAATGGCAGTTATTATTAAAATAAGTGTTGTGTGTCCTGACGAACATAGTATCAATAAAGTTGATGTTTCATTCAAGTCCACGTTTACCTCATATTATTTCAGCAGTAGCTCACATTATCGTCGTCATTTGATGGAGTGATCATCGTATCCTTATCTTTGATAGTCAGTCGAGCTTTGTTCATAATATTCGGACCAATATTGGATGTACTTGTTCTCCGTAAACCTTAAAAACCATTAAGTACAAAAGAGTGCCATGATGTAACGTCGTAAGGACCTCATGGGCGGAACATTTTGTCGCGTGGGTGACTTGCCTGTGCTAATTTGCCTTTCAAATTGCTCTAAATAATCCAAACATTCGGGCATAAATCCCATAAATTGGTACAGGAGGAAGCGTATAGTTATCATCTTTGGTGTCTCTTGAGCAATCTGTAATGATGTAAAAACTCAAGGGCACCGTGACCCGCAGTAATTCACCCAAACTGAAAGTTTCAATTGGTTCAAATAACGGAGTGACTCATGTAACACATACGTACATAACACCTTAAGCATTCCAAGCCCTTTTGTACGAATAAGGGAATTTACTTGCAGAATCAAATAATGTTACACTCATAACAACAGGTAAACACGACCCCATGCCTATTAAGAGCAAAATCCATGATTGAAATTAACATGAAAAAATCATGGTCAAGAAATTGAGAAAAGTATGTCAAAAATTTTCGTACAATTAAATGCACTGTGTGCACCCAATGATTTGATTTGGTCTGAAATACTCATGAAAGTGACATGATTCATGTTTACCGCAAAGCCACACCATGAAATCCCTTCTTAAGGTAAGCAATCAAATGCCCAAGTAGATGGTGAAGTTAATTTAATGTGGCTCTCCTTGCATCGCTTCCATACTAACTCAAATCATCTGCATTGAATTTAATTATTACCGATAGATGGGAGAATACGCCAACCTTGAAACTTGAGCGTTCTGGCGACCATCTTGTTATTTCGTTTGCTCGTTCCCTTCCAATGAAGTTTGGCAGTTAATATGATAAGAATTTGGCTTGTTCCACAGAATTTTGGCTGTCATCACAGACTTGGCTTCTTTCATGTAGCCATAAGTCACCGGAACCGGAATTACAGAGCTGATCGGCAAAAACAGTCCTGAAAGCTATAGTACTCCACTGCATTCAAATACTTTTAGAAGTCCTCAATAGATTCAATATGGACATGACGATTCCTTATAGAGATGCTGTAAAGGTTAAGTTAGCTCTTCATCATGTCCTTTCTTTCGCGAACTTACATTGCAAGTATGATTATATTGTGTATGCTTCCTGGTAAGCTTTCTATGTCTCTCTCTCTCTCTCCCTCTCTCTCATTCAAAGATTTGCACGACATGAGCTTAAGCTTAGTAACTTGCAAATACTGTGAATGCAGTTTGAATGGCCGTGTGATCGCCCTCACAAGTAAAACGACTTCAAACTATGATGCTTCAATTCCGCGATTTGGATCCTGTGGACACATACAGGCCATGGCGAGGGAATTTTGCAGGTGCATAACAAGTAAGGGATTTTGGACATGGTGACAAAGGGAAGTCTGACTGATTCACAGTGTTGCGTGTGATCTACATCTGTCTAGCTAAGCATTCACAAGCTTGATTACATGTTGTAATAGTACATAACCTCTCACACAGAATCATCCAGGTAATCACAAAGACCCCTCGCAGTGAGGCTTTATAATATTGTAACCTCAGCAGATTGGTTTGGACTAAGCGAATTTCAACACATTTGCCATATATTTCCCTACTAACTTACGCCCAAAGCTATTAGCACTTTGCTTCCTGTTCTTCGCTAGTAAAGTAATTAGAGGCCATAATAAATCGATAAGTTGACGGCCACGGCATCTTAAATCCTCTGATACAATTATGGGCGAGACAAAGAGGTTAATAAGGGATATCATTTCATCTTTTTATGCAATGGCCAGCCCCTCTGCGGCATGGAAAAGCAAGTAAAGTTCTAACTGACACTGATGAGAAAAAGAATGGGTCACCTGTGACCCCGATTAGCGGCTCGCACCAGTCATAATAGTACACCTTAAAATTGCATAAATTTCTGACGATAAGTTGAAAAGATGTGACTTTATGTCACGAATAGCTTGACGATATGCAATCAGAAAGTATATGCAGTTGTTTTACAGGGAAAATCCACCACGTGGCATCAGAGCCAGACACTGTGGAAACAGCATCATTTCCATTATAGCACCAGTTTAGTCATCTTCCACTTGTTTGAGACACCTTACAAGGTGGATCCCTGTAATTAGAGGGGATTTTGTGGCAAAGCGTGTTCATAACGCAGCCTGTAGTAACGCTAAGTATCCTACACGAATGCTATCATTTGATCCCCAAAAGACGCTCTGCCACTCAAAAAGTCCTATATGAGCCGACAAAAGCAAACAAAATTTGCATGCTTGATGATAACAAACAAAACGTTTGTTCAGGACTGAATTGACACACACCGCTCAGCTGAAATATTAAGGACGAAAATGAATGCATGAAAGGAAAATAGGAGTTTGGGGATTTTGGGCGTTCCTAATAACAAGTGTGAGTAGACGTACGTACGTGTTTGTAGGAAACTATAGTGGACGTATTATGGCACGTGTGATGTAACAAGTAATAAATCACTCGAAAAATCTTTCCCAATCTGTTCTTATATTGCGCGCACACAGACTAGCAGCACATTGCAGACATGCACACACGTCGTCAAACATGTGCAAGCTTACATGCACACTATAACTTGGCTGACAGCTTGACTATTGGAAGATCATAATAATAGTTGGCCTGAGCTCAACAGCCATTACAGATCAACTATTAAAGTATACGTCGAATACAATCAGATAGAGCTTTGGGATTATATTGGTGTTGTGGAATGAGCATTGCAGTAGCTCTTTCAAAGACAAAATGATATGAAATGCAAATGCAACTTGTTATGCATTACATGAATAAATGAAATCAGACCGCTTGATTCTTTTAAATAATAAAATATATATTTGATAACGCACACAAATAATATTACAGTAACTAATACAAGTCGCTATAATAAAGTAAATCCTCTATAAGCCATAAGCCATTACAAATGAGTTGTGTGGACAAATGTCCTCTGACTCATACAACGAACAGGTGAGTTACATGTATTTTTTTATGATCATTTCTGTTTTTTTATACAATAATAAAATCATATTCCCCCTACATTTCCCTTTGAATGAAGAGAGAGACTGCGAAGATGATGATGATGCTAATGATGACAATACAAGGGATGACAAACCTAAATTAAAATAATCACAGAGAACACACACAAAGGTATATTCCTCTGAATACCTTGTGGTTTAGTTAAACTCGAGAGAAACTCCTTTTCCTCAGCTCCATGACATATGATGGATGGCTGTGTAGTCGTGTGCATGATTGACGGTCCAGTCATTTTCTTTACAGGCAATGTATGTATTGTAGTATATGTATAATATATAAAATAATTATAACAAGCAATCATATATAAGAATAAATTTCATAGAATACACAAGTAAGTACATAAAAGACTTGCACTCAAGCAATGTGTCGCACAGTAATAAGGAAGTCAGATTTTTAGGTACAAAATTATTATCAAAATTGTATTTATGAGGATTTTTTGCATGATCCTCCCATAAGTCAGGCTGATATCATTATTATTACGTACAATAAAAATAATAATAATATTATATAGGCAGGATGAGTTTATATATGGAGCTGTCTATTTTTAAAAAATCGGTGTGATACATAGATTTTCATTCATCGTGTACAAAAATATATATATTAGTTTACGTTTACATCATATATGGAATATCTATTGACAAATATTTTCTAAGGATGACTATGTTTAACTCGGTTAACGCCTCCACGCGTGAGCATTAGGATCAGCTGGTGGTTGTTCATCATTAACACCATACTTAATACCTTCAAGGAGACCATTCTTGAAGCCTTTGGTACCTTCGACCAGACCAGAGAAGAGATTGCCCTTGGTCTTGGCAGCCTGGACAACTCCTTGAGATAGGATCTCCGTCGTTCCAGAGACCCAGTCGACGGCGGTACCAACAGTTTGAGCAACTCTACCACTGACATCACCCAGAATGTCAAAGGCAAATGGAAGGGTGCCAGACAAGCTGGTCTTGGCAGCAGCCAATGAGGCGACGAGATTGGAGAAAACATGCAATAAGCTCCCGGTCACATCTCCAAATGTCTCCAACAATCTTTTGATCACCACGGCTCCGGATCTTAAGGCCTATTACAAGATTTCAAAAGAAAAACAAAACCCCATTTCCATATTAATTAATTCAATCGCAAATTCTCACGCATGCCAACATACACCTCCAAGTGTCATTTTAACTTTTATGTGTCACCAGTATTATTATGATAGCGTGCAGGACACGCGTGAGTCGATTCCGGAAACGGATACAAAAATGACATAATTGGTGAGATAAATATTCATGATAATCACTATATGACATTATACCGCCACACTCTCTAGCTTTTCATTCCTGCATAAAGTGACACACACATTTGCTCTGTGTATGAACTTGGTATTCGCCATGCTATGACCACAGGAGCTGTCAGTTCATATTATCATCATTACAATTATTGTCACAGAGCTGAGCAGAAAAACTTGAGCCTGTAAATTAAGTTCCTCCTGAGCAATTCTCTTCCAACTTTCCTTCCGTCCTTTATCATGACGTGTGTTGGTTCACACAGTGCATTCGCACCCTTTACGTAATAATAATCATAAATGTTTACTGCCAAGTAAATTAATCGAAGAGATAATGAAATGCAAGAAGAAATGACTGTGGAAGAACAGCAATTGAGTCAGTCTGTGACGGGCAGTAAAACCCCTTTTCATCATAATAAAAAGTCACCGGACATGATAGCCGACTGAAAAATTGTTATTACTTTGAGGCCTGTGTAAACAAAAAATCTATCCCGCTTGTACACACGGCTGTATACCTTGGGTATATCTGAGTATGCATTTGGGAGACATGCCTATGGCATGCAAAAATAGTCAAATTTTGACCCTATTTTAGGGCTATGCCTGATTTGAGTATGTGTTGGCACTAATTTTCTATGACAAAAATGCTTTAAGCATTAAAAAGTATCCCTCGGACTCCCTACTTCACGGACCCCTCTAGCGGGCATGCAAAAGTAATGCCTTGTGTGCAAGCGGGCACTGTCAATATATTGACAGTCCATTCTATGTAATTTTATGTGGTAGCCGGTCGGAGTGTTGATGATAATAATACGTGCTAATTGAGCAAATAAAACTTACCACAGGAATTTGTTTGGCAGCTTGAGCAGTGACGCCTGCGGCAGCGTCAGTGGTTTGAGCGAGTGTATCGGCGGCTCCAACAATCAAAAGCTTGGGCAAGGACAAAGCCAGATTTGGGATTCCGAGAAGACGACGGATGATTTGTCCGAAAACGTTACCCGTGGTTCCACCCACGCTCTTCAAGTTGGTAGCAATCACATCACCAGGTCCAAGAGCATTGGGTCCATAAGGAGGCTCACGGTAGATAGCAGGATTGGGCATATTGGACCATTCGACACCTTTCACACCGACGGCAGATAATTGGTCTTGGTTGCATGGGCAGTTCATAATCTTGTCCAACATGGCATTCCCGGTCATGTACTGACGGGCTATACGTGGGGAAGTGGATTGAGATTCAGAGGAAGCTGATGCGACGGGAGAAGGTCCGGATGATGACTTGCTGTTATCAGATCGCTTCTCACTAGTTGAGTCTGCTGCCCTCGGTGTAGAGCTTGATGACTTGGTGTCGGCAAAATCAGCCGGCAAGTTAAGTGCCTTCAGGACATCAACAATCTCATCCTGTAATATTTCGGTCAATCATCATTATAATTCCTTTACTCTCACTAATAATGACATCATGTATTCATTACGAACGATTTTAAAGGTCTCGTCGGCGTATACTATGAGGAGCGAAGCAAGAGAATGTGTTTTGTGCATTTCTTAACCAAAGAACAAACTAACCAGATTCCCTACAAGTCATCTGATGTAGCAAACAAGTTGGACACGTAATAATCATTCCCTTTCCCACAAACACTGCGGCCATCTCGATGTGCAATACCCTCTCGTTGTTTGATGCAGGGTTTTTTTTGGCATTGCACGTCCATAGGCCGTCAAACATTTGAGCCATAAACCTATTTAACTTGGAATAATAATTATCATCATGCTGCAGTGGCTTTTGGTCTTCTATTTCAACACGTAAGCTGCTACTTATGAGCGAAGCGTCTTCACAAAACGGGAATCAAGTTTGCAAAATTGTAATCTAGGAAGATTCTTATACTGAGCAGACAAAAAACGTGCATGTTGCACATACACGGACATAACTAGCGTACATAACTACAGCTTTAGAACCCTTCAGTCATTTTGGCCCGCATGTGTTTTTTCCCCATCTTTCATCTCCTCATGTCCTCACGTGCTAATTTTCTTCATATTGAACTCCTCCACGTGTGTATACTTCTGATTGTCTCCGCATCATCAAAACATTTTGTACACGACGCAGAGAGAGATTAACTATATGCTGTTACATTTATGATCCTCTCCTACTTGTTCCGTCTCTTCCTGTGTCAACTACAGACTTGAGATGGTGTGTGTAATTTTGTATTAGAATGTTAAAAGGAATGGCATGTCAAATGCTGTTCACTTAAGATGCAAGCTGATCATCAGCGTCGTCGCAAATCTAATAGCAGTCTAACCCCATTAACCGCACCTCACGATACGTGGGCTTACTCCACCACAGTTCCTGTTCCTACCGCTTACTTCTCGTTACAATTTCACAGAAATATATAGATATATATATTTATTAGTATTTACTCCCTGCCCACGCTCAAGGGACGTTTCCTATGAGTCAACACTTCGCAAAGCAGTCTGTGATCTGATTATTATGAAAATCCTTTCATTATTTCTCTACACACACTGCTCCTACTGCAGGTCCACCTGACAAATGCTGCGAATGTGTGTGAGTTTTTACACGATTTCATCCTTAAATTTGATATGGTTTACGCATATGTATGCTCCGTCTGATCACGCAAGGGTTACTCTGGCAGTCACACAAGCGTGATGAAGTAAACAGTCAGTCAGTCGGCCGGTCAGCACATTTAAACTAATACACTGCAGTAGACCTTTAGCTTATGTACGTGTTTTCCTTCTTCTTGCCCATAAAATAACATTGTGTGTACGCACAATGTTAAATCATACACTGCAGGCACGCGTCAAATCTGCACAAAGAGCTACATTATGAAAAGTCGTGGTTTTTTTTATTCTTTTCCGGCAGCTTCCTAAGTACAAAGAACACTATTGAGGCGTCCATCTCTGTATGGCTGACCTGGTAATTAATTAATTTATGAATACCACTTATTTACTCCTGTTGAGTAAGCCTCATTAAGTTCAACGCTGTTCTGACAAACATGCTGGGCACAAGACAATGCTGTAGCTCTACTTTCAATCCCGTTTAATTACTTTCTGTGTATACACCCGAATCATTAAATGACTTAATGGGTGCAAGTATACAAACAATATATATCGTGCGACTTATCTCTCTAGAAAATCACTCTTGGTTGTTACAATGCTCCGCATGTTATATTGTTCTCATGTAAAATTATATTGTTAATTGCTTTAATTAAGTGTGACTTACTGATCTGGACTCGGCGTATTGTGTTGTGTCTGCATTATTGCTTGCGGAAGTGGAAAAGTCTTCTTTATCTGTTGACGTAGGAATAGCTATCGAATCCTCTGCTCTCCGCAGTCTGGGTGACTGAGACAGTTCAGACTGTGATAGAATATCATTTCCTACTTTAATATTGCTGTTGCTTTCCCCATCAAAGGAGACGGGATGGGACTTGGCATATCCACTGAGCAGGACAATCCCGACAAACAATGTCCACCTCATTTTCATCTTCTTTTCAAACTGAAAAAAAAAATACATTATTTGTTATTGCATATTATTAATTTCATTTTCAAGCGTTTAAATTTCACATGATCTGCTCTAAGCGACTGTCTAAGAATGTCCCGTTTTGGCTGCTTCATATACAGATGGTTTATTCATGACCAGTCTCCGTCATTTCTACCATCCACCACATGGCATCTAGTTATCATTATTAATAGCACAGATTTCTTGATGGCGAAAGTACTGTCAACTATCATGTGACTCTGGCCATATGCGACTCAAACGTTCCATCTGTCTAAGGCACTTTTTGTACATGCGCAACGCTTTTGAGTCCAAATAGAATCTAACCATATAGCTCAACTCATACCAGGTAATACTGGGTAAATCCAGGTGATTTCCGTGTGTCGTAGGATACCAGTAGGCCTCAAAGATGATGCTTTTTATTGAAAGCCACTTCATGAATCCACCTTCGGTAAATTCAGGATGGAATGCACAGAAAGGAAAAGCTTAATAATATATACACACACACATTACTATGAATCACAAATTCAACTTGGGTTTTCCACTCAACACACTCACACAAACACACTTGCAGTCCACACGTTACGGCTGAAGCAACTTTGCTGTGGGTGCTACCAACTAACTGGTTACTTGGAAGAGGCAAAGGATACTACTGGTGTCTTGTTTGACTTGAAAGCGAAAGTTTTCGCGGCCTGCATAAAAAGTGCTTCCCACTGTATGTTTTCAAGACGATTACACTCACGTTAGTTAACCCTTTGCTCTTTTAGTCCGTCTACCTTACACATGTGTACCTTCCTTACACCCTCTCTGAATGTGAGCACCCCTACGTGTGTGATAATAACTGCAAGAACCTTTATCTGCTGCTATATAAAGCTATATATTTCATGGCTGTGAGATTATGATACTTTTGTACATTAATGACATACCTACGTCCGTATGTTGACCATAAGTACGTTCAGCGTTCATAAATGAAAATGTTATGAATGAGTGAGTGGAGCATATAAAACCCAAGTGATCATTGCAGCGCAAAGAGAACAATGCGAGCAAGTCTTACGGATGGCTGTATAACAGAAAAAAAGCATTCAATTGAAAAATCTATGAATCGTTACACGTTGACCACTGAAACTTGAATAAAAACCTCGTTGCTTTCTGCTCTCTATGTGAATGTTTTATTTTATGTACATTAATTCACACTAATTTGACACGTTTAATTCCCTTCTCTGTCCATTCTGGATCTTTTAGATTTGCCTGCAAAGCTCAAGATTGTGTAGTTTTGAGACACTTAATGTGTCATGAGGCAACAAGTGTATCTTTTCTAACTTAAGGCCAACTTCCTTCCTTTCTTCCTGACGACCACCTTTAAATGAGCTCCATGCAAGTGTCAAACGAATAATTACATAAATTAACCTGCAGAACGCAACTTGGGTTTTTACGTGAGGAAGCTCAAAGAAAAGCTCGACTTTTGACGCCCTCAAAGTAATTACAGAACGCTTAAGTATACAGCCACGAGTGTTCAAAGAGTTTTAAGGATAATACGGTAATAGTAATTGCCTTCCAAATGACTCCATCTTGGAATAATTCAGGAGGAGCGTTTATTTGAATGCAGAGAAAGTTGATGTGACTTCATTCCTCTTTGCTCTTACGTAATAACGCATAACGCACACATCCACAAAAGTATTATGCCGCATTACCAAAGAAACTTGAATTCGAGTGGGCGAAGACCAATAATTTCAATATGACGTCTTGCTGTAATTAAATCAGCAAGTCCTTGAACTAGCTTGAGTGAGAAAACTGTGAAAAATTATAATGATAATAATATGCGCCCATTATTATAAATCAAACGGGTAAGCAAGCCTGAGAAAGCTGTGAGGCCTTGGAGATGAACGTAAGAAGAACTAGAGCATCGAAACAACAACAACAGAAAGAAACCAATGGATGGCACACAATAACGGTGATCTTAATTTTGTCCTGACCTTGCCACTTGCACTACAATCCGATACGAACTAAATGATGAGTATTTCCCACACCAAATAATGCAAGTAATAGACTTGAGAGATTCCTACGGCACAGGCTAATAGCTTCAGAAAGACTCAGAGGTGGTTTAGTAATGATATAACTGGATGGTTTCTCTCAAGCTATAACAGATTGAACGTGTGAACAAGCCGAGAGTCATAGTTTAGTCCGTTGCATGATTATGACAATCTATCTAACGACAATGACTGTATATCAGTGCTGTAAGAATGAATGGACTCAAGTCAGTAGAGAGTGAGTAGGAAAATGACATGAAATTGTCTAAGAAAATAATGGTTAACCAGTGAAATAAAAACGTGGGAAGCAGTTCACAAACTTGACATATATCATGATGTAATTATAATGTTCCACGCTAGTTAAAAACACGTACTGGTCTACTATTATATCGATCTGTTGTATGCACTAGTGTACATTATCCTCTCAAATGCTCTCTCCTATTTGTTTGACACGCTCAAAGTAGCAGATACCCTCCCTTGATTTAGAGCAAGTTCATTTAATTAATCTCCTTAGCAATCAGATCAATCTAGTAAACTGAAGACTGCTCTGTCGGGGTGTAGAATGAAAATCATGGTTCCTATTTGAAAAGACTGGAATATACTAGCTAAGGATTTTCACCAAGTTGAGTTTCTAGCCTCAGAGAAGTCTTGTAATTTTTTCTGATGACTATATAGATTACCACCTAACGAACGTCACCACGGAAGAAAGTTCAGTGACATCAAATGGCAGTGAAGATGCACTTTTATCCAAGTGCATAAATAAGCCTTCAAGCCCTGAATCTTGATCGTTTCTCCCGCAGTCTTAGACTAATTTTCGTCTAAACAAAATGCTTTAACTAATCTACGTGAATAAAAGATTTTGGCACGAAAGTGAAAATTTGATAAAAAAAATATAGGTTTCCCTACCAAGGCATTGGTGCTATGTGTATCTTTTTTATACGCTCGTCTCCTAATACGTGTATGTAAGATGCTTTCAAATTTGTTTATCTCATGATCAAGTAAACATTTTGGTCAAATTGTATAGTACAACTATTTCCGTACTTAAGCTTCTGCTGCATCTTCCTACAGAAGGGGAAAAATTACACCTTCTAACGATCCTGCCTTCCTTCCCCAATCTAACTCTTGTACCATTATCTTTTACGAGGGGATTGGACCAGATTAGGTGTGCATAATAAGAGTGACGACTTGTCATGATGATCTTATGTTTGCATTGGCACACGCCGAGAATAATTGATTTGGTTGTGGGTGAGCAGATTTTGCGAACAGTCGGTCACTTACTGATGTCAACGTCATAAATAGGAGTGCTGAAGTGGCAAACGTGAACGCTCACAGATTTCCATTGCTTATTCATACAGACTTGTGACGAGGATTGCCATGCAATAAGGACAGTTGAAAGACCAACATGTTTCATTGATGCCATTTTGCATAGCTAACTTTTGTATAATTACAACTCTGTCCTCACAAGATGGTCTGTCAGTCATTTACAGCAACAATACTGATGATGAGTAAGTATATTCTACGCCAATAAAGATTGTCGTAATAAGAACTGACCTAGTTGTCCCATACTGTGCAGGGTACTATTTGCAGTAAAACGTATGTAGGAACTTGGTCAAATGCTACATTTTATACGTATCTAAATGTATACGGCGGTACCCAGACGAAAACCGGAATCCGTACTTTCATTCAGTGAGTTAGAAGGAAAGAAACAGAATGTGCTATGGAAACAAGTGATGACTGGCATGTGCCGTATATATGAGCAATTTGAATCGTTGGCTGGCGTGTAATCTTACACGACTTGTGCATTGCCAATGTGTCCCCTCACTATTAGACACAGATTTTCTCACACATAATCCCGTTGTTGTTCTTCTCCTTGCATTGCATGACCAAATGAACACTCACCCCATTACATTCTTTAAAGAGCATACGTAAGAAATCCGTCTCCTCTCTAATATAAATTCATCTGCTTAGCTTTGCCCTCTTCTTACCTAACAATACAACAAGAGTACACACATACAGTGATGATTATGTGACGTCTGCTACGTGCCCTTAACTATATAAGGTTTACGTGCACCGGGCCGGACTTGGTCACCAAGCAAACTACTACTACTGTGTAGTATGCATATTATACGAGTACGTAGTATACATTTGCAAGAGTTTAAATGGGTGTAACAATGAAGCAGGTGATGATTCATGAGTCGTCGTCGTCTTTCTCTCTCTCTCTTTCTACACACAAACACACATGCATGTAGACACTGAGCAAGTTGGCCACTTGTGTCTACAATTCTGCAATAATATAATAATAATATAAGGGAGTCCAACCAGCCTTACTGGTTTTCCCATATGCATGTCTGTTTTGTGTACAAATTCTGACTTTGATGATTTCATAACAAATGTCCACTCACTAGATTCATAATTGCAAATTTCACTTTTCATTTACTCTTCACATATATATATATCCACATGAAACAGGACCCATGCAAGGCAAATATGTACTTCCACGTTCACTAAAGAAGAGGAACTCATCATATATAGATATATTCAGGTGTTTACTTTTCTACATGTGCCTTTCAATTAGGTAGTGGCTGACTGACTCAGGGCTTGTGTATACACTACAGGACACTTTAAAACCCTGCAGCTGATGCAAGCCAATAAATCCTATGATTACACTCACATTCCTGTAATCAAAAGTAGTGGAAATCAATCAATACGAGTCCAATATTTTTCTGCTAGACTATTCGGACCAATGTTTAGCCACATTTTCAATTTGTGGATTTAAGTAATGTCCATGTTGATCATCAAATTCACTGCTTTAGTGGCGGCCTGAATTAATACCGGTTAGCTCTATCAAAAACCTCTCGGAAGCGCTCATCTCCTACCGCATAAGGTCCTGCACTCTGCTCAAATGTGGCCTCAACAGCAGTCTCATTAACTAACTGGCTATCCTTGATGGTTCAGTGAACGACAGAGATGAATATTAAAGGCGCAAGAAAGGACACATGAAAGAAAAGGAAGACATGCGTGAGTGAATGAATGTAAAAAGACTTCCGAGCTAATGGCTGCAAAGACAACTCTGTGCCAAAGTCAAGGAAAGGAAAAGGGAAGGCAGACAAATCAAAGAATAGGATGACGGACAAGAATTACTGAGCAGGAGGATTGGAAAGAAGAAAAATTGATGGCGACGACTCGAGGCGAAGAATAAAAAAGGAATCGAAACTGAAAGTCGACAGAGCATGCACTCACTATATACTCCCGTAGATTTATCCCACTTTTGCTTTTCCGCATCCACACATCCATCCATTCATTCATTCATTGCACACACATGCTCACACTATACCATACACTGATCGTAGTCATACAGCGTACGGCACAAATCGAGATCTATTTTTTCTCACATGCTGAACTTATTGCACTGTGGAGGCCTTAAATGCGGCTGCAGTGAGGGTGGCTAATCTTACGGCTTTTATGATGATCGAGCGTATGAAACAAGATTTTGAAGGCTCTTCTTCACACTAGCTCTCTCAATTAACTTCAACTTTCAAACCTGAAAGCGATGCCTATTTTAAGATCAATTGATCACTTGTTTTTCCCCCTCAAGTCGCTATGAGCATCTGCTCTCACAGGAGGCCTAATTGGAAAAATCTCCTTGGCATGACGAATTCGCCTACGGATGACACTGCGCTTCGTACTGCTCACTGTAAACGTTGATGGCGCTTGAGATGTAAAATGATGACGGAGATGATGAGCGCTATAGTTATACTCTGATTTGAACACACGACTGGTTGTCACTGCTGTGTAGTACACACTACAAGTCACCAGAAGCGTCCAATAAACGACCCTTTACCGGGCACTTCCCATCTGTAGAAGGCACCAATAATGGTTATCAATGAGGCTGATAAGCCCCTTGGCTTACTTGAGCAAATGAAGACTTATGTAGGGAATCCAAATAATTCCAAATCCAACAAGGGAATCCAAGTATCCGGGAGTTCCAAATAAAGTGATATCTCACACAACAATTGGCAATCCCACAACCATTCACTCACACTGAATTTCCAACTTGAATTGAACTGAGGTGGCAATAAATGTCTGTCCGCAGCAATAATCAAAGAAGAACTAATATAATTATGATATATAATTTCTTATTCCTCTCCGCCGGTCCGAGCACTGAGCAGACGATGATGTTTCCATGAGCAACCTACACGCTGAAATAAGTTATGCAGGCTCAACTTTCCTTGTTTTAAAACAGTAGGGTGGCCTTCATATTTCCATTGCATTTTCCACGGGGGGAAATCTTAAGCTGAAAAAACCCCCCTTCGCAGTCATCTTACAGTTATTATCACTTGTCTCACTGACTAACTAACCGAGTAAGGGATGTATAGAAATGAAAGGAAAGTTGTACACGCGGCTCTCACTCTCGACGACGGCGAAGACCACCACCACAACCGCTATTATCTATTACATTACAATAACATAATATTACGAACAAACCCCTCTCTCCTTTTCGCTTTAAAGCTTTAACAACCATACCACATGTACGGTTAGCTAGGCATGCAAGCAAGTGCATAAAAAATTCAACTTGTGAACTCACCTCCTCAACAATCTTTCGCATGTGTACAGTTATATGCGAGCACCTCATCATTATTATCATTCTCATGCATACAAAGCCTCTTCACGTAACTCTTTTCCACCTTATCTCTCCCATAAACCCACACACGCACTTGCACTCTCATGTCTTTTCCTCCCATTCAACCTCGTAAGTCATGCTATAGCGTAATCGTCAGCCGCACATTTTAACTTCTTAGATCACACACACACATTGAAGATCATTGGTGATAAAGCAAAACAGAGAGACACATGACCACTTGGTAAGTCAAACCATGGGCCTCTCTCCTCTAGCTGGCATGGGATAATCTTGACTTTCGTTCGACACACATCATTTCCGGTTGGACAAGAAATTCCCAAATCTGTTTGACTCTGATGCAAATTAAAGATGACGAGATAGCTCTGAGTATTCTCGAAAATTCAGCGAAAAAGGATGAGCAATAATGATTGTCCTAGATGTAAGAGGCTCCTGAGTATCCTCCTCAGTAATCTAACTTCTAACTTGTTCGATTTTATCCCCCAAAGGAACTATTTCCAATTAGTAGAGGTTTGTAATTAGTAATTATTATCATTATTATTATGACATTCATTCCAGCTCATCCCAAGACATAGACATGGTTGAAATAGAAGGAGAGATGTGTTAACGAGTAAAAAGAAAAATGAGACAGTTCAATGGTGTGATGGTATCCTTTATTTTCATGTCACCTTTTCAGAGTATGGTTACACGGCGGCACAGGAGGAAATGCGGAAGATTAGGAGGGATTTTGCATTATTTGGAAAAAGTTTGTTGCACACTTGATCACGCACATAAACACACGATGACAGGGTTTATGAGGCGAGAAAAAAAGTTGATTTTGTCAAACCTCATGACGTTTCTTGGTGGTTTACAACAATAATTATGTGGATTAGGATGAAAAGTGATGTACGGGTTAAGGACCTTGCATCTCTTTGCACCTTGCCTGAGCTATGTGATGCATTTAATGGTCTTCATTCAGCTTCATATGAAGACAGTAAATGCACAAGGGTGATCAAAGGATCTCTAAAGAATAATTGAGTGACATAATTGATAATTGTGTATTACATATTATTGTTTAGTGCCATGAGGCAAGATGAATTAGGGAAGTTGACAACCGTTTCTGCTTTTTCACTGTTTTCACCATCAGGTGGTCTCTATTTTTTATTTTAAGCAAACAACTTGTGTAAGGGGCTTGGATTCGGAACCTAGAAGAAGATGCTAATGGTAGTGAAATCAACTAACTTTGTCACGACATCCAAACACTTTTAGCAACAGTCATGTGCAAGTCTCGGTGTACTAACTCACACATCTATGGTGTTCATATTCATGTAGTACATCCCGAATTCAAATGTTCGGTGTGACCATGCCGCGAATGACAAATGAGTGAGGGTCGTGCAATCAGTGTAAACAATATCGCCAATGGCAGTGATGTGAATTGGGACGTTGAATTTTCAGCTGCTATTTGCAAATAATTGGTACAATCCTAGCGGAGGAAGTTTCGAGGATAAGACCATTAATTTTAATTTCATCATTGTCATCATCATCTCAACTCAAGTTGTCATAAATTATCCACTCTCAGGCTCAATTCT
This sequence comes from Deuterosminthurus bicinctus, assembly GCA_034698825.1. Classification (NCBI taxonomy): domain Eukaryota; kingdom Metazoa; phylum Arthropoda; class Collembola; order Symphypleona; family Bourletiellidae; genus Deuterosminthurus; species Deuterosminthurus bicinctus. The sequence goes on along the minus strand of JAQIWI010000304.1, from coordinate 8,330 downwards.
AAAGGCTAAGAGCGGAGACTTCCATGAATTGAGCTGGTAGCTCTCTATTATACTGCCCAAGAAATGGTATACAAATTATGTATTTTGTAGATAATTCTCATTTATAATTCCCTACTATTAGAACTCATAAATAACTCGTGAGGATGCACTGCAGGAGATAGGAGGCGATGGAAACGAGAAAAATGGATGCGGATTGCCCACAATGTAAAGCCGTGTGCATCCCTCAGTGTCACACAGAAGAAGCTCTGCTTTTTTTCACCACATCACATCAAATGTAGTACCTCCTTGCCAAAGTTACGAAAGCTTTTTTTTTACGATGAGACCTAATATGCTTCGTCGTTTAGAGCACGTTGGATCCCTCATCGTATCACCAGCCTTTTGCAATACCAATAATCACGTTGTTACTAAATTCAATTTGCTGTAATTTAAAAGGAACGTCTAATGACTTGCCATTTTTCCTTGGAGCTTTCCGAGTAAAATATTTTCAGTACGTGACACATCCTCAGAAATGAGGGTGCGAGATGTACGTGAGATATGAGCACGTCCATAATACTATGATGCATCATTGGCTTAAGGAGGTGTTGGTTAAAAGCAATTAGTGATGATTAGCAGTTTTATAAACACAGACCACTAAAGCCCACTTAGGGCCTACGTCGTAGGCCAGTTTGCAATAATTTCTGGCTCCAATGATTGACAGCAGGATGACGGAAATAAACTTTATGAACTGCCCAGCTCTTTCCACTTGCCTTGCGGAATGCACATTAGCCTTCCGGTACTAGCAGATGTACAATTATTTCCATTTGGGCATAAGATTACGTCGAGCTTCCGCTGATACATGGATCCATAGGGAAGGCATGTCACACCGAATTGCGAAGGTACATATTTTAGATTAGTCTGAAACAAAGCTCACGTCGTCTGTATCATACAAGGAAACATGAGGAAACTGAAAGCAAATCAGTCAAGTTACCACGAAGGTGTGAACATAGAACACGCTATTTTATTGCCTCGTAAGGCGCATTGGCCAAGGCGGGCAGAATTGATGCCTGATCATGAAGATACTGTCAAGATTTTTGACATAAAGTTGATAAAAAAGTCTTCAGACGTCAGCTCTGCTTTAGAGAACAAGCTTTCGAATGGGTGCACGTGTGGTGCAAAATAACAAAATCCTCGCCGTATTTGTTTATCTCATCGCGCTGTATTAAATCCTGTCCACCGCCATTGGTGAATTTGTAGCAGGACAGTGCATTTAATCGCATCTGAATCGTAAACAATGTTCATCTGTCACTCAGAAGAGCACACGTGTGTTTCTGTAAGATCCAACCTGAAGATACGAGCAGACCACAGCGACAGCGGATGTTTTCGTTCCTGCTCTACATGTCATTCTCGAGTTTGACATAACTCTGAAAAGCGGCTACTGCAGAGAATCCGCTCCATTGCACTTACGTGTGCATTTTTAATGCAACCATGACTGTAAAACTGATATTTTGTTCAAAATCTCCATACATAGCGGCAGCTTAGTTGGTAATAAAGAGCACATGGACATAAATGCAGTAGTGAAAGCGAGTCCGAGTTATGAGTTCATAGCGCATTAGAATGCCCCTCCAACCGTCCCATAAACCTCAACCTCGTACATTTGATCTTTAATCTTTCTATTGAATTAAGTCATCCCATGATTTTCTTGACAGCTCAGTTAAAATAAGTTCATAATGACCCCCTTTTGATAGATTATCAGTGAAAAATCTTTGTCACTTTGGGAAAATGCCATCGCTAGGTGTTTATATTTATATCACACTTCACTGTCACGCATTGCTGCCACCATCAAAAAGTGCCATTTCCTCTTAAAATTTCCTTCCTCCTCCTTCCAAAAGAGATTACCGCACACAAGCATATGTGCATTACGCAAGAATCTATCTTATGTGAAGTATGTCACTTAAATGATAGATGCATTTTCAGATCAGTTCAAAATTTTTTGGCAGCTTGTTTACATAATATGCAAACACGGATTGTGGTAAAAATAAGACCGCACACGAGCTAACAACTTTTGCCACCTCCTAATCTATAGATATTTAGAGCGATCAGCAAGGGATAAGAGGACATTAATACGAATGGTGAACATTTCCATGCTGCACATATTCCCATAATTAGTCCTTTCTGAGTTCAATGAGTCCATATACTTTTTTTTCACACTTTTGCATTCCTTTTGGCGAGAGTTTGGGCAGTTTTGCATAGAAAAGCTTGTATTAACAAAGCTATCTATCATTAAAAATATAAAGTCAAGTGGCCTTTTGTACTACATGGCAATGCATTATTGTTGTTATTATTGTTTCCCTTGTCATGTGCTTGTGTAGTAATTATGAATTTTTTCTGCGTCCATTCATAAAGTTGATTATTCAAAGTAAAATTCTCATGCAATGTAATCATCGCATTATTCGCCTACATTTATGTTGTCAATTTAACATGCACTGCACTATTGTATGGATGCAGTTTCTCAGGATGTAATGAGCAGCTCATCAGCCATTACAATTAACTCGTCCCAGCTTTACATGCAAATGTAATAGCACAGGGCAACAAACCACTGCTAAGTCCTCAACTGGACATAAACGGGTATGTGCATAACAAAACTGACTACATCTTGTAATAAATTTTGTGCTCATTCCTGTGAGGTTCAACTTTGTGCAAGGTCCTTCTCACGGATAACCGGTGGTCAGCATAGCCGTACAGGTGTCATGGGAAGTCAAGTAGAGGGTTGGATTCCCAAAATTATAGCATGAGTTGGAAGCATTGAATCCTAGAAAATTCTATTGATCATCTCATCGTAGGAAAATCCAGTTCCATTAATTCAGTTTGGACCTGGCCGGTGACTGACAGCACTTAAAACTGAATTTGACAAAGACGTTTATGCCTTCCTTGGATTGGTGTAACGAGGGTGATAGCAGCTTTTTCCAGGAGTTATGCAGGTCCTTTAGTTTATTGCATAAAATTACACCTGAATATTCTCGTTAAACGTTGTACTTTTATTCTTCTTAAAAACGTATTTTCCTCTTGCTTATTATTTCACGGAATTCATAACTGATGATGAAATCGTTGCTCTAACAACTGCTCCAACCTTTCACCTTTGCCTTGAAGCTTTAATACTCAGCCTGATTCACATTCAATCCACTTTGGTGCATCATTTTACTACTAAAGCCGACACATGCGCCGATCATTATGGTTTCGTTTATTTAGACAACTTCACTTTACCTTGAAATAGTTATAACAACTTAGCTTTTATTTTTATTACCTTAGTTTTGTTCTCTTAATGTTTGATTAAAGTCAAAATGAGAGTGGACAAAAATTTGTCAATCGTTGTCCACGTAGAAGCGATGGACAAAGACAAAGTGAAATCCCTTATATGAGAGACGGAAAATCACATAAAAAATTCATGCCTCTTTCTGCGACAATCTCATCATCATGATGATCATCTGTACATAATTCGATGTCTAGGTTAACTCACGCTTAATCAGCTCAAACAATGAGAAAAAGCAGGGCCTATTTCTCACAATAGTGGAACCTAAAAACGCCATTCAACTGCATGCACGCCTGAATGTGGTGCCGCTTACCAGCAGCAGTTGGTGATGGAAATGAAAGCGAGGGTATAAATGTTGTTGTTCATGTTGTTATATGCATGCATGCCTGTGCATTTTGCAGGTCATTCAAAGGGACACAAAAAAACTAATGGAATATCAGAAGCCAGCATTCTTCTGTCTTCGCCATGGCAGAAATTTTAGATTTATTATATTTCTGATCATAAATAGGATTAGGTGCTAATCATGATAAAAACCTTGAAAGGTAAATCTAAGCGCAGAGAAGGCTTGTGTAAGGCACACTGATTAATTTGTCTATTCCTTCACACAATCATCTTATGACATGAAATATGATGTTTGTACACCTAGGCACATTCAAAACAAAGCACTCAGCGCATGTGTTTGATCTATTCAGAAACGTAAGTTATTTGTTGCGGACACTGTGAGTAAGAATTTTTAGCCACAGCTAAAAGGAATTTGATTGAATCATCACGCTTGCCTTATGTTGACTATTCTCTCAGGCTACCTGTAATAATGCACGTGCTAATTATTGGAAAAGAGTAAATCGCTTCTACTGTTCAAGCTCGTTTATTAAAGCACAAAGCGACCTTGACAACTATCAGTTTTGAATTTATTTCGAGTCATTTCTCTGTCTTACAGATCTATAGCCTTACAAGATTATGTGTCATGGGGCTTTCATAGCTTGAGTCAACAATGTTCAAAGTTCAATGTCTAATACGCTCATCAATAATGACGGGATTTCCTCGTCTTTGCTAACAAGCATGGGGTCATTTTCACCATACATCACTTCATTTTGCAATGAAAGCGTTCAGGTGCTGATTTTAATCAACATTGAGAGCAAATGGATCTTTTCACTGCTGAATTAACCCCTTTGCGTGTATCTACCAACTTTTGGTGAACACGTCGTTTTCCATTTACACACATATGCGTCGCACTAATGAAGCAATGAATAGGATTGATACGACGCGCCTCAGGTCACTGTTGTGGATAATTTTTTTGTAATAATAATTGTCGGGAACACCACAGAATCATTTCATTTCCCTGTATTGTTGTGTCTACTAGAAAATTGACAAATCTTATCGCATCGAAACCGCAGTCACCTCGCATGATTGAGAGAGCTGTGCATGGTGAGTATCCACGTCATGAGTTAGTTGAACTTTTTGGGCGCTATGTGCATTTGAATGGAAGCTACCGGACTTGTTTCCTACTCTCTAGTTATCAATGTGGGAATTGTTTATCACCAAAAAATATGTCTGTATGGAGACAAGTATCGGATGAACTTTGCATTGATAGCGACGAGAAAAGGTGTTATAATCAATGGTTGAACACGCACACGTATGCACACGCAGACACACCAAGTCCACGCCCATATGGAAATGGTAGTAATGAGAGCGAAAGCACTTTTGAATTATGTGTTGGTGTCGGAATTATTGTCATCGAAATAATGCTACATTGTCATTAATCTCATAATTCTTACCTTCTAGCTCACAGTTGGACAGTGAAATATTACATAGCAGGTGTCAATGATTAGGTTAGTGTTGGAAGTTATACGACAGCGTTACCGCAAGGTGATTCCATGTAAATGAAGGTATAGGCGACAGTAAGAAGAATGTAGGGAAGCAGCGACAAAATGTTGATCTTGTAGAAAAAAGTCACAGTGAAACCGCCGCCGCCGTCTGTCAACCAGTTTGCTTCATTGTCAATGCGTCAATATAGAGGAAAGAGGTGGTAAAACTATTAGAAAGCACATATTAGCTTTTTTCTATCCTTCATATACTTTTACCCTCTGAAATGCAATAATCAGTGTCCCGACATGCCATTATCCTCTGTCTACCTTTACCTCCACGACCTCAATGATGTTACATCTTTGAAGATGGTGCTTCAAAGGGAAGTGGACAATTATATCAGACGATTACATGATCAAGGTATTTGAACTCTGATGGAAAGTGATTGAATAAAGCATCACAATAACAACATATCATAGCCGATAAAAACAATGAGTCGGCTATTCCGAGCAGAAACAAAATTCAAATTAACTGTACTACGAAATTCTAATTCACGATGAGACACGCCTTTGTAAAAATGCCTCAAGCCAACTTCTCAACTCTCACTGTTTCTCTGCTCCTGTTGCCACTGACACAGTCGACAAGTGATTAGGATGAGCCATTGTACAAGCGTCTGCGTTTAATCGTGTCGTTTGGGTCCAAGAGCAAACACACACGCGCGCAGCTAATTAACCATCAAATTATGTATTATGCATCAAAGCTACTGACATACTCAGTGTGTTTTGCATGCCAACGAGTAAAATGGCACTGAATTAAACATGGTATTGCGCTTTTACCACCACTTTTCCGCCGCATCCTGTCTGCATCTATACACGCTACTTCCTCTTCCTTCCTCTCATCATCATATTATAAGGATGCAGATCATCATAACACCGCTACTGCCGCATCAACATCCCAAGAGTCGTCAATTCCCCTCTCACATATCTTTTTTCATGATGATGATGATGATGATGATAATGGTTACGAATTGAAAGTTTTACTCCAATTACTTTCCATATTACCTCAATGGTACACAGTTGTAATTACAAACCGCACCATTGATCCCTACATGTATACACTGTAACTTTCCCACCGAAGTGTCAAAAATTGTTTCTCCCTGACTAACATGGCATTGTATGAGATCATCACGTTGCGAGAACTAACAGAGTCAAATCCTTGTTCGATATCCCATGCGCATTAGATCGTGTGAACGTATGTAACATGTATACAGTAAAATGTTTTATATTTAAAAATTCTCCTGCTCCTCCGTAAAATTGTAAACAGCTTTCACTTTGTTCTTGCTCTTCTTACTTGACACGTGGGCATTGCTCCTATATCTGATCTCATTCTGTGTTATTTTTTACCCATTGTAAATACGTAATTACAAAAGAGATTTATGAGGCACGCATTGGAGTTGAAAAAGCACCCGCGGTTCTCCTTTGAACTCCCATGACAGGTGTCTCCAAATTGACGTACGATGCAATGAGCTCATGCTAATTATTACATGTAATAATATCGGCCACTGTCATGGTTCATAGTGTCAGCTTTGTTTTGCATTTTCTGACTTTTTTTTATAACTGGATTAGAGCATTCCCTATTGAGCAATCGAAAGGCCAAGTTATGTGGACTGTAGCACGTCCATTGAATCTGACATCATGCCCTGGTCACTGAATGACCTTCCAAGGTCCTCTAATAATTGACCTCGGCACCTCAAGTCACCTGGATAGGACCATTAATGTTATGTTAGCCGCATTACGTGTGTGAAATATTATTGGTTATTATTTGAAATTGATTTTGATGAGTAAGAGCCTCCTTTGTGTGTAATGATGCGCTACTAGGTTACACAATTCCCACATTTCTGAAGGTAACGACGACGCCGATACGATACATAATGGCAGCTGAAGAGTGAAAATCTGCCAATAATTTCATACATTGCTCTCAGCCATATAGCTGTCATGTTGCCAGGATTTATGAGCATGATTTTACACAAGTTAATCATGTTTACACGATCGTAATAAAACTCTCCTGGCCGCTAAGAGTAAACCCAAACCCAGACATGGGCTCTCAGATTTAAAAGAACAATATATGCCGCTTCGTTTTGAGATGGAGACCGAACGAGATAATATATAATTATAATTCCTTCCTCTCCTCAGATCTCATCATGTTGAACAAGAATAACGACTGCATATAGTGTGGAATTTGCGTATTAGCACACGTGGGAAAACTCCCAAAATCTTAGGGAAAGTCACTACAGGGAGCCGCTATTCGATGACAGCTTGTTGCCTGAGCACAATGACTTGCAAAAAAAAGTTGATTCCGTGCATGATGAACAGTTGCGAATCCTTTTTTGTGGATCCTACTTGCATATTGTTGTCCTTTTCTTCCAACTATGCGCACCCTCGTCTACAGCGATACTTTGGTTGTATTGTAATGATCACAGTAGCGGATTCGATCAAGCGCATGAAGCTACCCTAGCGTGGGGTGAGGGTCAGTCAAGATCTCGCCGCCATGTATCTCCATAAAAGTCTACTATGGCGCATACAACCAACCGTATATACTACGCCAAGAGCTTCTTTGAGGTGCAGGAACACGTTTCAAATTTGCAATAATTGTTTCTATCGAATCACTTTTGGTTGTCATTAATGAGTGATATGTTACAGTAAGAAACGCCACCAGAAAGTTTGCATTATTCTGAGAGAAATTTAGTATCGCCCGTGCATGATGAATAATCCCATTGACAATGTATTCGTACTGCGGGAGTTCTCTCTATTCACAACAACACTACATCGTGCTGCTGGTCTCACCTAATGAGGAGCGCATGGTCGTAATAACGTGTGACTTGATCAGAACTTTGAAGTCATCATCCTTCTTAACTCTTTGAATTGAAGAAACCCACGCAATTGTCGTTTTCAGAAAGTAAACATGATGAAGTTCTCGGAGAAGAATAGAGTCCCTTAAATCCACTTCGTGTGGACTTAGTATTCCCATCCAACAATGAATGGACTTGGGCTGTGCTGAGAAGGAAACACAGCAACATTTGACATAATTCCACTTCATAATGCAGTTTCTATTGACCGCTTACACTACACAAATAAAGCCTCGGTGCCCCCAGATAAGCTGAAGGAGTGACAAATGACTATAGCAATTCGACCATTTCCCCAAATAAGGAAACACGACGTAGAAACTTGCGTGTTTACAAAGT
>JAQIWI010000303.1:0-40652 GCA_034698825.1 Deuterosminthurus bicinctus | reverse complement strand
ATTAGAAACTTTGGCAGTGCGCGTGCAGGAATCTCGTGCCGGTTGGATCCTTTGTGATGAAAATTTGGCAGAACTTTGCGTTGAAGTGGCGGAAAAAATGTACTGGGATGTGGAGGTGATAGTGGTTGGGGACCATGCTGGATGCATACCGTTTGATTACATCTTCAATGAAGTTGGAAATGAGGGTATGTGTGTCCTATGCGATATATTTGTTTGGACTGGCTAGTTTAATGTTTATAATTTAAATGTTAAGAGCCACCGACGCTGGAATTAAGCGAAGATGATACAGCATTAGTACTATGCACCAGTGGAACGACCGGTCGAAGTAAAGGGGCTGTGCATACTCATCGCACCATTTTGAATTTAATCATGGCCAGCCTTCTTGTTCCCTTTCCGGAGGACCAACCGAGTCTGCTTGTGACTAAATGCACACACATTTCAGGCTTTCTCTTCCCACTAACTTTTGTTTGTGGGGGGAAAACGGCTGTTGTCATGTCCAGGGTGACTAAAACTGGGATATATCAAGCTGTTCATGATTACAAGGTTTGAATCAATTGTAGTTTATAGTTAAAAATTATCTTCCTTCGAACATTTTTAAGACAATTTAACCCTAAAGGAACCCATGAAAACCTCAAAAATCAACGATTTATGTAAATTACACTTTAAAACATCAACAGTTTTATTCATGTTTTTAGCCAGGTTTAATCTGGGGCTTCCCAACGTACCTCTTGGCCCTTGTGGTTGACCCTGAAGCTGCCAAGTATGACTTTTCCAGGTGAGTGAAAGTGAAATTTCTGTCCGAGCAAGGAAATAAAGGTTGGAAATTTCCTTTGTTTGCACTCAAGTTTGGAGGTTGCAGCAACAGGAGGAGCTCAAGTGACGCCTGCAATGGAGAAAGCAATGGGCAATTTACCAAATCTGAAGGCAGTTGTCAATGTAAGGTTTCCTTGATTGATGTTAAGGTTAAAGGTGATCATATTAAAGGTTCTGATAGGAAATGGACCGTCTATGAGACGAGTACTTGCCATGTGATTCAAAGTGTTTTTAATATCTGTACAGTTTTATGGACTCACTGAAGTGCTGCCAGTAACTACAGAATTGAATTATGATGACTCAGAACATATTAAACTTCCAGGTATGCTCATTTTCTCCATAACGTAAACATTTTTATAATAGTTCTTTCATTCCAGATGTACCTCCATTCTCTGTCGGCAAGGTAAAGTAAAATGCATTTTAGCAAGAATTATAAAGGGAAAAAAGCAAGAATTTATAGAAGAGACATATTGTACGGTTGAATGGTTATTTGAATACTCCACAACAGGTCTGCCCAGGTGTCAAAGTTCAGATTCGTGATCCTGATACAGGCGAAGTCCTGGGACCACATCAAAAGGGGGAAATATGCTGTAAAAGTCCAGCAATGTTCTCCCATTACATCAATAACCAAGAGGTATCCTTCGTATTAATATCATGCGTAATTATAAGAAGCATAACTCCAACAATTGGAATCCAATTACACAGGCCACAACTAATGCATTTATCCAAGACTGGTTCAGGACTGGAGATTTAGGATACTACGACGAAAATCAATTCGTTTTCCTTGTGGATCGCATGAAAGAAATATTCAAGTATTGGAATAATCACGTACGTAATATTTTTCCCAAGTGATCAAATTAATGGATTATAAACCAAAATTTTTATTTTTTAATACAGATCTCTCCAACCGAGGTGGAGGATATCATTAACCAACATCCTGCCGTCAATGAAGTGTGCGTGATCGGAGTGGAGGATCCTGAGGGAGGGGGATTCATTCCTCGGGCCTTCGTTACGCTCAAGAATGATGACTGCACTCCGGAAGAAATTATCCGCTTCTCCAATGGTACGCACGTACCATTAAAAGCTCCATTTTTATTATTTACTTTTGTACCTTTATGACTGCCAGATCGATTGCCCAATTACAAACACCTTCGGGGAGGACTATTTCCAGTTAGTGACTTGCCCAAAGGAAAGACAGGGAAAATACAAAGGAATCTAGTATCACAAATGACACTGCCAGAGTTGGGGGCAATTGTTGAAGAGGGGACTGAGCAAAATAACAATGATGAGGTCACAATAGAAACTGAGGCAATGGCGGCAGAAACTGAGGCAACAATGGCGGCAGAGACTGAGGAACCTCCTGCTCAGGGAGGGGATGATGAGGCTTCCGGAGGAGACCTTGACGCTTCTGAAAACAATTCAGGAGATGAAAATGCTGGTAAAGTGGACGAGGAGACTCCTGTCGAGGGTGAGCAGGTCACCGATGATGTTGCCAACGAGACACCAACAGTTGAAGATGAAGGAAACGAAGATGGCGCAGACGCTGAGGAAGACGAGGCTGATGATACTTTGAAGGAGGATGATCCAGCTGGAGGCGATCAAGAGGAGACTCCAGACGATAATGAGGAGACTGAGGAAAATTCGCCTGCAGATGATGCCACTGATCCTCCTCAAACTGAAGAAGGAAATGGCGATGAGGACCAAACGAAGGGAGTAATTGATGCAGACGTTGACGGTGGTAATTGTGATTCTCTCTCTGAAGCTCCACCTGCAGAGGAATAAACAATTCACAACCTACCGCCGTATTTACCAAAGTAGTTTATATAAAAGTAGAGGTATTAAGCGAGTAGCTCAATTAAATCGATCAGCAAGTAACCGTAAGATGCCAATTATGGACTGGACGAAGAAACAATTTGACGCAAGTTGCAGAATGAGGCTAATATGAATATGAATGTAAATGATGATGGACAAGATGAGAAATAAATATTTTGTGTGCATACAATTCCATTCAAATTTGTTAAGATGATTTTAACAAGTGATTCGAGGACAAGTACTTGATGTCTTTTCATTGCTACTGATCAGTTTAGAATCATTCCCTTCATTCAACACACAACTGGACCACACACATTGAAAGTCGATATGTGGCACAAACCACTCCAGAGTTTCTACGTGTTTGTCTCATAATTAATGTGCAACCTTTGCGCCGTATCACTTGGAGACCTTGAAATTCCAGGGTCAGTCGTATGTGTACAAACAGAGTACTCAAGGCCAGGCCCATCCAATAAGCTGTTGCAAGTTTTAGCAAGCACACTATAACTACGTACATGACATGAGCTGAGGACAGTTTGATTAAACAGTGCAATTATTTCCGTCCTAGATATGAATACAAAGTGCGAAATGCTTCGAGCTTTCAGTGTATTGGTAGCACCTTAGTGTGTCCCATATTTCCAAAGCGGACAAGGACTTTTCAGACCCTGTGTCACCATTATTGTGCGTCAGCAGCTATAATCCTTCCATTTCTACAGAAGAGATGTCCGATCGGTCTGATGGTACTTTGAGGAGTCCATTCATATTGAGCGAGGAATCTTCGCTCACTGCACCGGAGTACCTGCTCAAATGGGCTGACGTTCATGCGAACAGTGGGAAAGAATGGCTGGTAACAACTATTGCATTGATCAAGGCATGACAGGCATGTAACTTGAGATTGTCTTCGTCTAGATTGACGCCATTACTGGCCAAAGTTATTCTTTTGCCGATTTCCGCCGCCTCTCTAGTAATGTGGCGGATTGGTTTTACGAAAATGGAATGCGCAAAGGTGACACGGTCATTTATTTGCCCATCAATTTCACCACACTGTATTTCCTATTCGGTGGAGTGTGGCGGGCAAATGGAGTGATGAGGTCGTCTTATGCTGAGGATACCTCAGGTAACCATTTTTCAAAATTTTCTGCCCCGTCCTGTTCGTTTACTTTCTGCCCCGCCCTGCCCGTTTATTCTCCACCCCTTCCTGTCCTTTTGTTTTGTGTGGCTTTGACAAGAAAAACTTTTTGATTTTGTTCACACGTAGACACACTCCTTTCGCGCGTACTCGAGTCGAAAGCAAAGTGGATTTACTGCGAGGCTGATGCATCAGAAATGGCCTTGGGGGTTGCAGCGCAGTGCCAATGGCCAGTTCAAGTGATTGTTAATGGGACTGCCGACAATTGCACTGCTCTCAACGACCTTTTGAACTTTCAAGGGGAAGGTAAGGATAGCCCTGGGCCTATGACGCACTTATATGACTATACTCAACAACGTCATGCAAACTTTTCAGAGTCCCCAACTTTGGAAATCGGTCCCAATGACCCCGCCTTGATCCTCTGCACGAGTGGGACTACAGGAAAGAGCAAAGGAGCTGTGAGGACGCATAGAAGTGTGGTCAACTTGTACCAGGTTCATGGGAATTTTCCCTGGGGAGATCGGTCACTCTGTCTGTGCAAAGGAACGCACATAAGCGGGGCGACATTTCCACTTGGAAATCTAACTTTAGGCAAAACGACCATCATTGTGTGGAGACCTACAACAAAAGATTTGTTCCGTAGTATTGACAAGTACAAGGTATAGAATTTGGACTACTACACAGTACATCAAAGAATGTGGTGCAATGCAGAATGAGTTGGACTATGATGGAATGCAATTGATTTGGCAGCCTGATTACGTCCATGCCTTTCCGACCTTTCTCATGGCCATGGTGAGTGATGGGGATGCGAGGAAGTATGACTTTTCCAGCTTCAAGTACATCCTGACTGGCGGTGTGGTTATCAGTGCACCGATCGCTGCCAAAATCATGGAATTGCCAGGACTAGAGAGGATAATTAACGTATGGCCACTATTATTGTAATGGTACCAAGCCAAAGTATCGTATATGCCTTGTAAAACCATAGATTTTCTCCTGTTCCAGATGTATGGTCTAACTGAGACCTTGTATTCCATTGCAAATGTTCGCTATTCAGCGGATGGGACGTGGGAGACTTTTGGTATGTGTGGCATTATAATTCCAAAGCACTCTGCTTTATGACGGTCGTAATTCTTTTACGAACACCTTCAATGAATACAGATGCCCCTCCCGGCTCTGCTGGAGTCGTTTGCCCAGGTCGAGAAATCCAAATACGTGACCAAGAGTCAGATCAAGTACTTGGGCCAGGTCAACGAGGGGAAATTTGCATCAAAAGTGGCGATATGTTCTCCTACTACATAAATAATCCCGAGGTAATTCCCCCTCAAATTGTAAATGTGTTTGGAGGTTGTGGTAATATGACAACACGGCGTTTACGCAGGCTACAGCAGAGGCCTTCACATCCGACGGCTACTTCAAGACCGGAGATATCGGTTCATACGATGAGAATGGATGCATCACGGTGTTTGGACGGGCAAAGGAAATCTTTAAATACTTTAATAACCACGTAAAGTCCATTTGTAGTAAATTATTATTAATAGTAATCCATTGTCAGACGGGATTGACTCTGTTTTAGATATCTCCTGGTCACATAGACGAGGTCATTTCCCAGCATCCCGCCGTGTCTGAGGCATGTACCGTTGGGGTGACCCATGAGGACGGAGTCAATGTTGTTCCGCGTGCTTTTGTTACATTGAAGGCCGACCAGGAAGCGAGTGCCGAAGAGCTGATTGAGTTTGCTCATGGTACATTTTCCATTTGTCTGTATGAATTTCTTATATTGCCCTTGAACACGGCCTGAGTTCAACTGTATTAATCAGGCACACTGATGTGTCATTTGTTCGCAGGTAAATTGGCCAGTTATATGCAATTGAGAGGTGGACTGTACATTGTGCCCGCACTCCCTCGCGGACCCACCGGCAAAGTTACACGGAACCTTGTCAGCCAGCTACAAATTTGAAACACCCAATCCTGTTGGGGAAATATAATCTAAGGTCTTTCTGTCGAAATCATTGTTGACTTTAACGGGTCACTTTTATGTAGAATAAACAAATACTCCTTGAATTGAGGCGAATGCCAGTGGACCTATCACACAAGTTTTATGTGTTGTACATGTTTACATGCAATACTTTGGAACTTGGAATGAGTAGTCTTTATGGTCCCTTGGGTGTTATTTTCAGTGGGAAATGATGCTCCCTTTTATCCAGTCCTCTCTGAAGGCCCATGTATGTGTTCAAACCGCTGCGAGGTCATTGGATTTGTCGTACCTTTGCAAATTATAATCTTCTCCTGCTCTAAGACTTCGCAAATGCTATAGCAACTGGGATAGTAATGACTGATGACAAAGCAAGGTTGACTGTTTTAAATTTTTTATTTTGCTGTACTTGAGCTGTGGTCTGTGGTGAATCATTCAATCTAAGCTTCTAAGCTCTACTTCTACTAGAGTAGAACTAGAGCAGAGCAGGCCAAGAATATTTATATTTGCTTTGTATTTTCTTGGCCATTTCTTGCATGCAACGAGCTCACGTCACGTTTGTGCCTTTTCTCATAAATTTATTATCATGTTTTGATATTGCTATGATGGAAGAGATACTAGATAGTGTGGTCAAGGATGGGAGAAGACAGCGGAAAGGAACAAGGCAAAGCTTCATATAAAAATGGATTCTCCGTAAAGACTCAAATGTCAGGTTCGCACAATTCTTCCTCATTAAGTTTGAGTACTATAAGTCCGCACGTGATGCGTGCAATGTGGATAAGAACGTGGTCCGCAGGATACATAAAGCAGTGCAAGTTTTACTGTCCACATGCTACAGGGGTAATTTTACGACTTTTTTGATAAAAATGCGAACAGGGCGGTCATGTGATGAAGAGTGCGAATGCACTGACGGTAGAAAAAAAACAAATAAAAAATATTTGGCATCATCCTCCTTCTCATCTGCTGACGTACTCGAGAGATGAGAAGACTAAGGAGAGATGGAGTTGCACATGGTTTGCAATTTGCAATGCTCACACACATTGTGATGTGTGTGCGTTTGTTGGGTTAGGAATGTGAAATGAACAGTTGAATCGGATCAACTTTGGAATTCGTGTGGGAAATGAGAGGTTTTAGGAAGACGGGACAAGGATGTGGGTTTGACGCCTTGAGTCGTCTGCCCTGCTGAGTAGCTATACAGCAAGCCGTTTACATTCAATTTTTTTTCGCATTTCCTTCTACCGTCCTTGCCCACACGCACACTTGCAGACATGCTAAAACATATGGCACACACGTTGGAAACTCACATGAAAGCATATAATGCGGGACGATCTATACGGAAAACTCAAAAGTTTTTCCGCATTTGCAATGCTAAAAATGTGCTCACTTGCAATTGTTTACTTACAGTTTCAATGGGATTGTACTACAAGAGACTGTGGTAGGTCGGCTTCAAAGTTGGGAACAGTAAATTGAGTTCCCATATAAGCACTGTGTAATTCTCACTGTCACATAACCAATGTACAGTTACTGTAGCTTCTATATAGGGGCTATAAAAACCAGGGTTAGACCTGTGAAATTTGTACTATTTATGTATTCGCAATAAGGTTTTCATGGTCAGATTATTATTATTACTTGAAGTACTTCCGTATTTATTCCCACTATATAGGCGTTTTGAGTGAATATTTCCGATAGCTCCCATAGATTCTTGGGAAATCTTTGTAATATCTCGATCGTATTGGGAGGCATGCTAAATTATCCTACTGACATCAGTTTTTTGCCTCATAATCCGCCTTGTGTAAGTCCGAATGATGAGGGAAGCCAAACATGTGCTCGTGCAAGGAAATATATAAACTGCGGTTTTTTATACTCTGGCACGTTTTTATCCCCAAAGCAGCTACAAAACTTGTTGCTGTGTTCAGAGTAAGGAACATTCGTCTATATGACTGCATCAGTGAGATGCGCCTGTAATAACAATTTATACAAGGGGATCGCATGGACGCATTTGCCATTTAGACCGTTTGTAATTTTCCCTTGTTGTCCCAAGGGATTTCCTAATGCCATAAGAACTGGGATCTGGACGCGTGAGACTCTTCTATATACATGCTTGTGGGAATGTGTGTGTGTGTGTGTATGGATATAGTTTGCCATAATTTCAAGGTCGTGCCTATTATGCTTAATATTTCAGTTCCTTCGCCGCATGGAATTGATATCTTGTGTGTAAGTGTTGTTGTGTGTGTGTGCTGCGTGAGTGAGTAGTGTATGCCGGTCTTTAATTCATTCTCCACGGTTTAAACTAAAGTGACCGTAGGGTTTGATATAGATGAATCGGCAAGTGAGTCTTGTTTAAATGTTCACGTACTACACAAACTTGTCCTCAATGTGTGTGCGAAATGATCAAGATATTTATTGAGCTGTGCTGGAAACCATGAGAGAATTATTGGCTCATTCAGCTAATACTGTGTTATAGTTTTAGTTTCTGGCTCGTGCAATAGCATTGCTGCTATAGTTCTTACGAGATTGCGCAAATCTCCCTGCTCACACGACCGGTGGCAGCGGCAGACGTGTATATACTCCCGGGTATAACTTTCCTCCAGCTTTGTGTAGTATGTGTGTGCATTGGATCGTCTGGCTTCCCTCTTTCTAATGCTCCTGTTCGGATCAAATGGCCCACGTTGAGCAGGCGTCTCACTCTTGTATTGATCGTCTCCCTGGCTTGCATAAGCAGTGCAGTGTAGTGGGAAAGTGTGTACACATGTTAAACAAGCCCACGGTTCTCTCTTCTGACTACTCCCGTTCTCTCTGGAATGATTCGGACAAGGAGAAAGGAAGGAGTCGGACCACATACACCGCTTAAATTTACCTTGCAAATTCCCTGTGAAAAGCACCTGGGAGTGAGAGGTATCAGTCTGCGCTCCGGTCCTTGAGTGCGTGTACATACAAAGAGATTGACGACGGTGTATTGTTTGTTGGTGTCTGTGTGTGAGTGCAGATTTTTCGAGAAAATCTTTCCAATTTCCATGCTCATCTGCTGGAAAGAAAGGTGAAAAAGCAGTCTGTTACCACGGTGCAGGCATATAACTATGCCGCTATTGTGAGTGTTTCTGGACCTGTGACAATTCACAGGACGAACTACTACTATACGACAGTGGGAAAGTGAGCCATAATAGTGCCAAAAGTTTGACTCCTCTCTCACTCATCTCAAGTTTACCACGAGAATCTCAATGAATCTCTTAGGATTTTGATGATAATTTGATAGGGACTCAAGGTTCTGGCAACCTATGAGAAGTGTTCCGTTTTGATAGCGGACTAAATAAGGAAATAATAATTCCCAATATTATTTATTTACTCGGGGAACAGAATGGAGGTTGAGGCGGAAGTGTGGAATAATGGGGATTTCAATGGACACGTCGGCGGGACGGAAGTGGTGGTGGAGGAGGAGGATGAAGGCCTCTTGAAATCCTCCAGCTCATCTTCGGAGGCAATAAACGACAAGAGTCCATTGGTCGCTAATGTCGGAGGGGATAGCAATCCTATGTGCAATAACAACAGCAGCATGGAGAATAATGAGCTGCACAAAAGGAATGTTCGAGGGGAAGAGGAGAATAATAAGGCCAACCAGGGGAATGAGAAGGCCGGTGACGGAGGTGGAGGAGATGGAGATGACTTTAGTCTTCATGTCTTCAACTCATGTCAAAGTCACCACGGTCTGCTCAAGCTTAAAGACATGCCAGCTCATCTTCAATTCAACCGACATGTCCACTCCGGCTACAGGCGCCTGCATGACGTGTGGGGATGCTTTTGGAGTCTGTTCTACCTTCATAATGAGACTGTCAACATCTTCACTCATGGTGAGCAAAAATCCCTGTCCTGCCCCTATAATGTACGATAAACTCTTATTTTCCATATCCTATAATCGCCATTGAAATGTCATGCTCACTTATCCGTGCTTCATACCAACCTCCTCCACATACTGTTGTTTCAATGCCGAAGGACTCTTAAGCCTTTGCTTCTCCATACATTTTTAAACATGTGGAAAAAGTGGTCGCATCACTTGAGGCACCTACTTCTTTACAATTATTTACACAGAGATACTCTTGTGATTGTTTGAGTTGTTGACACTCACGACTCGACTCACTGTGAACAACACAAGTTACGCTCACTTGGCCATTCAATAAGCAGTTCTGAGTAGCCCACGTATAAAGCTAAAAGAATATGCCAATAATGGGTGAGCAAAGAAATGCTTTTCCGGTCCTCGTCTAGGATCACATGCTTTTTGGCGTCTACATATGCAGTCTTATTATAAGCACTGACAGTATTACAAGCTGACGTTAGCGACCGCATGAACTGCTTGTATAACGATAAAAATAACCGCAAAAAAACCGTTAAAACAGCCAATGTGCGCACACACACATTAACATATATGCAGGCTTGCGGATGCAGGACGGGAAGGCGCATATGTTAATGCGGCACACAGCCTCGTTTCTGCATATTAATCGACCTCCAACTATTTCCTATATCCCCTCACATTTCATGGTAGCAACAAGGTAGCTTTTGATTTATATTGAGAGTGTAACGACAAGAGGAGCAGAAACTTGAGAGGGCAAAGTCCATGTAATAAATAGTTTACACTTGAGATTCAAAATAGTAAGTTGAATGAAGGAGCATTGATGGAATTAAATGGGCCCATTTTTTTTGCTTTCTTCTCCAGTGCTACCGATCGTATGGGTCCTGGTCTTCTGGCCAAGCATGTACCCCTGGGAAGACATAGAGGGGAACACGTTCCTAAATGTCTTGGGATGGTCTCACATCATCGCATCCATCTCACCCTGGTTGGGCAGTGTGACCTACCATTTGTTTATGAACCATCAGAAGGGAGCCAAATTGTACCACCTGCTTCTGCAGCTTGATATGTTCGGAATTTGGGTCACAGAATGCTTCGGTAAGTTGCTTACTCTTGACTTTACGCCCACAGAAATGATGCCCTGATTGATTATAATGCCTCCTAAGCCGCAAAATTCTGCCTTAGATGCTTATTATTGTAACTTACATGGCTTTAGTTGTACACATGCTTGGTATTATAAGCTTGGTGTAGCTGTAAAAGGATTGATAAACGTGCCCGGGTTGTGCCCTCATAATAGCACGACTTATCAAAGCATTATCATTTGGGAACACACACACACACACACACAATACATGAGGACAATAATTTTCCGTAGTATTGTCCAGACCAACAAGAATTCCTCTACGTTGTCGTTGTTGTTATTATTGTATGAGGAGATCGATTCCCAGTCCAATTCCAAGTTGACTGTGAGTAGATCGATGATTTCTATTGTATTTCCACGGGTATTATGTCCCTCTCCTGTTTCATCTGTCAGGCTGGAGGAGTATAAGGGACCTATTATTTTATGAGGAGAAATGTCAAAACAAGATATTCATTTCCTCCAAATGACAAGCGGGCTGGCTGTTGTTCGTGTCTTTATTTCCGTCTGTACTTTTGTTGTCGTTTGGGGTAAATTTGTGGGGGGATTGCATGGTCTAGAGCTAATGATGGGTGTAATTGATCATGTTATTTGTGTGTGGTGCAGGTGCTCTGACAAACATTAGTGCTTCAACGTGGTGCCTACCGGGACAAATCCAGTCGATTATCATCGTCCTGTATGCCTTAGGCTCAATATGGGGGTTACACAAGGCCCTGACAGCATGGACTCCGCTGGCTCGGCGAATGTGCTTTGCGCCTGTCTTTGTAACCCGAATCCTCGGCTTCTTCCTCCGAATTTCCCGCTATGGCGGTGGGGAGCCTGATATTCTCATCCACGTCATTCTACAGGTTATTTAATTTTCTCACCGTTTTCCATTTAATTATTCACTTAACTCGCGGTTCTACCACATGGAGTAACTATGAGATGAAAAATGAGCTACGGAAGGATCGTGTAGGTGTGTAAAATGGAAGCTAAGAGATTACCAGGGACTTTGTTTAACGGCATTTTCCCACCTTAGAAATCAAATAAAATGACGCACTGGCCGCTTGGTGCATAAAAAAAAAGAACTAGAGCAATGCAGCCGGTGCTGCTTTGCAGGTGCGTTTCAATGATTTTTACCAGGTTGGAAGATACATGAGACGCATGTTGAATGAGAAGCCCACACATTGCACCATAACACACACAGATCCCAAGGGGAAGTGTGAAGTTCTGTTCTTTCCTCACTTTCTCTTCAAATCCTGTCTGTTATCAGCTACCAAGTTGTTGCCTGGTCCAAATAGAAAGACGTGGAGAAAATAAGTGAAAGATAGGAAGAAGTTGACGAGGAAATGTCATGTGCAACTCTTTTCTGTACACGCACATCGCATCTCCATTTGATATGGCACATGTGAAGGGTACTGACGATTAGATTCGCGTCCAAGCTCTGAAGACATTAAGACCGCTGATTCTGTTGTAAATGTCAATGTGTCAATAAGGATTGACCTAGATTTTGGAATTAAATGTGGGACTGGCTTATGGCTTGAGTAGTGCTGCAGGCAGACAGCATAGGGAGTGAAAGCAAATGAGCGTCGCTTTCCTTTGTCTCCTTTCTAAACTTCTGGGTAGCTACGTGGCCAACGGCAAAAAAGGGCATTAAATCATGCGGTGATACCGTTGATGATGAATACACAAATGGTAATAATTTTAATTAAGTTACCAAGTTGAACTTTATTTTACAATTTCAGGATGCTGTCTCACTCATCGGTGGCATGATTGGGGTGGTCCGAATTCCAGAAAAATGGTTCCCTGGGAAAGTAGATTTATTTTGTAACTCGCATCACATTATGCACGTTTTAGGTGAGTGAATTTTGAATGGATTCTTGATGTTTTCTATGCAATCTTGTTCCCAGTATTCTTATTATTTTCCATGCCATTTTCAAAGCGATTCTATTCAGGATTTCAGTGCGCTTTTATTCACCGTTCTAGTGTGATTTTATTCACAATTTCCACACTGCGACTTCATTCACAATTTCCACACTGCGATTTTATTCAGTATACGTCAAAATGATTTCATTGGACATTTCAATGCTCTTTTTATTCTCTCGCTCTGTAGATCCTTATAATAATTTCAGTCGCCATGTCTTTGTCACTTTCATTATAATTTTAATGCCATTTTCATTTCCATTAGTCTGCCAATGTTTCACCGCCTCCATATATGTTCTTTTATTTTCAGTTGTGCTCGCCGTCTTCCACATGAATCAAGGTGAGTGTAAACTTGAACTATCTCGACACTATACGTCATATTTTGTGAGCAAAGTTTTTTGGTTGACAAAGTTTCACATGCCCTGTGGGGATGTGAGGAGGAGGAGGATTGTAACACTAAAAAGTTTTCTATAATAGTCATGTCATGAATAACTCAAGTCGTTACTTTGTTCCGAGACTTTCTCTCTTGCCATATTGTGCGTCACAATGCCGTATGAAATAATGGAGTGGAATGATAATGATAATGTAATTTGTTATATTGATTGCAGCAACTAATGGCGACATTCGTTGGATCATCAGAAACTACTCAGAATGTGCCGCGGGTACGACAGTATGATCTCAAGAAAAATGATCAAAGAAATTGTGGCCCCTCCAGAATAATTTGTATCCGGCGACACATGATGATGATGATGATGATGATGGTCATCATGACGGCAGAAAAATTTTGTGATTTTTTCATCAGTTTTGATCAGTTGAGTATTCATGACGACGGCGGCCATTGTGGAGACCTGAAATTATGGTGAACAAAGAAACCTTTTTACCAGGACTCCCGCAAAGACTCAAGTCAAAGCTTCCGTTTTTCTTTCAGGGTTTTCAATTATTTTTTTTGTTCCACTCCATTTTAGTATTCTTTTTACTTTTGAACTATCCACACGGATGAGATGAGAGAGACAGATTTTTGTAATAATAATCATATAATACTTGCCACAGCTGCAATGCAGTAAGGCGTCGCTAATACTGTCAGAGTAGTTGTGTTGTTTAAACAAGTAGCATCCTATAGACTTATATTCAAGCCCGTCTAGCTATCGTCTTGCCAGTGTTATTATAATAATAATAAGAAGAAGATCGATATTCATGATCTAGTCCCATTTCGTAGGGCATTTCGCATTTGTTGTTTTTTTTGGTGTGTGGAGAATTGTAGACTTTATGTGTCCTGATGAAAGACATTTGTTGTGGCTGTATCATCAAGTAATAGACCTACACACGGTCGTCAAGGGATATGGAATTATTTTAAAGATTTAAAGGATCACAAGTCAGTTGCAAATGCTGGAGTTTGTAGGCCAAGTTATCAAGGACGTGCGGTTGCTGTCTGCACTATATAATGTAAAAATTGGGAAGAAATCTGTTTGGAAGTTGAAGACTGTGATAAGTGTGACATGAAAAGTGTTGATATTTTTTTTTCTCAATCAACTTTTAGTTGCGAAACATTTTTTGTGTATCTCTTCATCATCATCAGTATTATATTGCAAGATTTTCAGACGCTGAGTAAAGCCTTTAGGTTATCTGCTGGTCGGTTCGTGTAGTAATACCGCTCTTCGTTCGCCAAGTTGTTGTCCTTCGCATTGTAAAATTCCGCTTTTGCTCCAAGTGAGCTTTTTAGAATGTAATGGAATGATTTCAATAATCAAGTGACATTATTTATTCCTGTAGAGTAACATACTCATATGATGATGCTTAAATTCTTTGAATGTTTCGTCGCTCCTATCATTGTCCTCCCTCTTGTCTCTCTGTCACTTCTATCGTCTAAAAAAACACCTTGTCTTCTTCATCTTCACTCAATTTCCATTGTGACCAAGCTAATAAAAAAAGCTAGAGTAATAAAAGCCCAAAGGTTTCAAATGAAAGTAGATTCATCCGCACATTTCTTATTGCATATCATCTCACATGTCGTCGTAGTTTATTTTTACAAAACAAACAGTTCATCATTAACAAAATAACCTTCATATACTTACTCATATAGCGGTTCTGTGTGTGTAAATAAATTACATTGTTGTTATTTCAAAATGATTATATGAATTCAATAAGGTAACCCTAGAGCACTACTCACTAGACAGGAGTTTACAAGGACGAACCACTGTACAATAAGTTAACAGCTACATAAACTTCTAGAATAATTCAATCAACTGCAGTGTAAGAAGGCACTTGGCGATACTTATAATATATATATTTAAAAATCCCTTCATAATTTTAACAAAAGGAATTGCAAAAAAAAACACAGCTTAGCGGGGAGAGAAGGTTACTAATAATAAGAATACATAAGAGGCAGTTGAGGGCTGCGTAAAGAAAAGGATGCACCAAAGCATCATGAGACTCAAAATGCAGAAAGGAAATTGAGGAATTCATCCGATGTTTCAACTTCGATCACCGTCTCCGCATCAGGAACAGGCATAGGAGGATTGTCACCAATGAGGAAATCGGGTTCCAAAGCAACTGGTGTAGAGGGAACTGGGATGGATTGATGAATACTTTGCAGGTGCTGAGTTAATTCGTAGCTGTTGAAAAAGCACTCGCCGCAAACTGAGCAATGGTGATAGTTGTCCAGCTGAAAATCTATCGGCTCTAGAGTGTTGTTGTTCCGGAAACTTTCCTCAAATGAGTTGGAGGAGCCCACACTAGGGACGGCTATTCCCCCTTGAAGATTTAGCAAATCACCACCACCGCCATCAGCAGTATGCACGGACGAGACACTTAAGGGTTCAACGGAACTTGGTGTGTCGGGAGGGACACTACTTTCAACAGAAGACTGTTGAGCATAAGATGAACCACAACTTCCCGGTCCATGTTCGCTGGCTTCATGATCAGCCACGTCCCTCTGGGATGAGAAGAGTCGACCACAAAAGGCACAAGAGTACCGCTCCTGCTGCTCCATGCTCGCTGTGCCCACTTTGTGACAAACTTCGATATGGAAATGAAGAGAGGCTTCCCTCGGGAAATTTTTCGGGCATAGTGAACACAGGTACATACTTGCTGGACTTCTCCCAGTCTCCCCGCCGAAAGATTGTTGTAAACCGCTGCCATAACCTTCGTCCGATTCAACACTTTTGGGCCCAGAGACTTTATTATTATTATTGTTGTTCGTCGAAGGTGATGGAGAATGTACTAAGGGTTTCGGAGAGGCGAATGCACTTCCATCTGAAAATATCAAAGCGATGGCATTAATCCCATCTGAAACACAAGAAATTCTAGCAGTATTTTAACAACGTACCTTTGCTATTACCAGTAGTGACTGGATTCTTCATTTGTTTGTACGAAAAACTGCAGGGCGGAGGTTTACCAACTTTGGCTGGTGAACTTTTAACAGCATTCACAATCTTGCCTAATGGTTGAATAGGAGATTCATTCAATTTGAGGGTAATACCGCCAGGATTACTACTAGGAACACCATTATGTTTCCCAACGCCATTACTAATAGGAACGGGAGCCTTGGACTTGACAGCTACAACTGGTGTGGACGGTGGTACAGGAGTATCTGGACTCAGGTCCGTTTTCAACATACATTTCATCTCATGCTTCTTCCGGTACTCTGGCTTGGTGAATGTTCTGTGACACTGCTGACAAGATAAAGAACTTGGGTCCAAATGCATGGCGTAGTGCTTATTAAGTTCCCTTTTGAAATAAAAGGAAAAGTCACACTGATCACAGTTATAAGCAGGGGTCTTGAATGCCCTTCCAGATGGTTTTCCATTCACAGAGACAACTTTCCCGTCCGAGGTCTGGGTCATTAGCATAATATTCTGCTGAGGGATGTCCTGTGGGGCTGCTGCTGTCGATTTTATTTCTTTGGATAGGGGCAAACCATCTTTTTTGCAAGTAGAAGTGGTGGGGGGACCGTCTAGCACTATTACAATATCGGATGACGACGCTGAGCATGATGACGGCAGGCGCTTGATTCCGGAATGGCGATTATCTTCTGATTTTACTTCAGGAATCACACGTTCTATAGCTTTCTGTAGAGAAGTAGCCAAACTGCTCTTCTTTTGTGGGGATGAAGAAGGTGGGTTGGTAGTTGTTGATGTAACACTGGTTCGTTTTGGACTGTTTTGTCCAACAGCTAGCTTCCCTTTAGGTCTATCCGCAGGTCGAATACGCGGACGTGGTTGAGCGAGATTAGGTTTTACACTTTTGCTACTACTGTCGCCTACTTTGGGGGATTTGGCATCAGTCAAACTTTTCCTCCGCTCTTCGGTCTTACTATTATTATTATTACTACTACTACTACAACTCTGCGATGTGCTCGGCTTTTGTGGAGAGGGAGCAGGAAACTTTGACTCTTTAACTTCACTACTTGATTTGGAGCTTGTCTGAGAATTGGCACATTTCGAAGGAGAGCTACGTCGACTGTTGTTAATGTCTGATTTTGAGATCTTAGACGGAGAGGCTATTGATTCACTGAGAATATCCACACTAGGGCTTCGTTTACGTCCTTTCTCAGCTCCATTCAAGTTACTCAACTGACTCAGCTTCTTCTCACTGATCATAGATTTTGACAAATCCACGAAGCACTCCATTAACTTCACACCAGCTTTTGTCTCGTACTTGCGCACGTCAACACTATGAAAAACTGCAGATCGCCTTCTTCCGGAAGCTTTAGAGCTCTTCACTTTTGTACTCACAACAGGCTTTGCACCACTTTCCACCATTGTTCCTCCGCATTCACTCCCCTCAGATTGCCGTGTACGAATTCTTGTCACTATCACATCGTCTTCATATTTTGAATCGTCTTGCTGCTGCTCCATCGCCCTTGACGACCTCATCTTTGGATCTTGTTTCAGCCTGTTTCTGCTCTCTCCTTCTGCCTTAACTTTCGTTTCAGCTGAAAAAGTACCTTTGGGTTGGTTAGTTGAGGACCTAACGCCATAACGATTTCTTTTTGATCCTGCTGCACTCGGACGGCCTCTAGGGCGCCTAGTAACTCTTTTATTATTTGTGGAACGCAGGCTCCGTCTTTCACTGGAATACTCAACGTCAATGACTTGGCAGTCTTCTTCTTCATTTCCATCCTCATCCTCATCAGTGTACTGAAGAGGCTTTGGCCTGGCCTTAGACTTGGACTTGAGCAGTGCAGAATCTTCTTTCTCCAAACTGATGGCGACTTCCAATGAATTCAAGAAGTCCAACATGGTACAAGCTTCACCCTTGACGAAATGGACGTGAGTGAGGAATGCAATCTTTCGTAGCACTCTTCCACTAAGGCTCACACTTAATCTGTAACGGGAATAAAAATTAGTAAGTGTTCACTTGGCAGATATGATGAGAAACTTACTGTGACAGTTCCATTAATCTGGCGGCATATTTGCTTCTGGAGGATTCAATTGCCCATCGAGGGAGATAGGAGCCATCACTAGGTCGAACAATGTCAACCCTAATCAATTCATTTATGGATGTAGCAAGTATCTGATAAATTGATTCCACTGAAGGGTTTCCAATGTAAATTTTTAGGTCGGCTCGGTCCACAAAAGCTTCATCTACTGAGGCGATCAAGTTAGACGTGGTTAAAATTATCACGTTGGGATACCTACAGAGGAAACAAATTATCAATTATGTGTCATTCAATGACTTGACTTGATTGAGAAAAACTTGGATAGACTTTCTCGCTTACTTTTTAATTCGATCAATTTGAGCCAAAATTGCATTCACAGTGCGTATTGCAGCTCCTGTCTCGCTGTCAAATTTATTTGATGGCCTTTTACAGGCCAAACTTTCCACCTCATCCAGGAGTAAAAATATTACCGAATGGGTATCTACTATAAGCTCCTGAATTTTCTCGAAAACTTTTAAAATTATCTTGCCACTCTGTAAAAAAACAAACAAATGTAAACATGACCAATCATGCTTGAGAATGAAATCGTCCGGAAGAGAATAAATCACGCCTGTTCATGTTACCTCCGAGGAGAACTTGGAAAAGATACTATGACTGTTGATCTCAATGAGTTGGGCGTAATTGAAACGAGATCCAAGTCTGATGGCAGCTTTATGAGCCAGAGCTTTGCACAGCGAAGTCTTCCCAGTCCCAGGCGGTCCATGAAGTAAAATTATTTTATTCCATGGGATCAATGACTCATCTACCATCTTGTCCGAGTACAGAAGTACGGTCCTTATGTAGTCCATCAACTGGAGGTAAAATCACAACTTCAGTACGTCCAATAGTTAAGTAATCAGCCGATTCATGTTCCTTTGATCACCATACCTGCGTCTTAACTTCAGGCTCAAAAACTAAATTCTCCCAAAGATCGTGAAAAGCTTGGGATGGTAAACTCCATTGATGCCAAAACGGTGACTGTTCATCTCCTCCATCCTCCAGAAATGCCATCGACTCTCCTTCTTCATTCAGTTTGAATACGTGATACTCAATTTTCTGCAAGAATAATGAAAGTTAATGAATTGTATTCATTCACACCAAGAGCAATCAATAATATCAATGAAACTCACATCAGGGGATTTGATCATATTTGATTTGGAATAGATAACATCATCATCATCACTTGCTGCTTTGATACACTTAAAAGTGTTGGTTGCTGAGCCAAATTTAATCCAGGAAACAGACTCCTTAATTTGAGCATTCTTGGGGTCATGGAGGGAAAACTCTCGGACTGGATTCTTCAAATTTCCCATCATTTCCTTCAGTAGTTTCTTCAGGTCTGAAGGTTTCACTCCACTGTAATTTAAAAAAACTGTTGTAGTACCCTGAACCTACATACATTCTGCTTGATAAACAGATATACATTTTAAAAAAAATTGATTATTATCACACAAAATTGTCAACTTACTCCTTGGAGCTGTTCCTGGCAACTTCCACGTGCAATATTTGATTCATATTCACAACTACCGCCCGTCACAAAAATCATTCAATCTTGCAAAATTCTTCCATTAACATCCCAATGGAACCTGAAACAGAAATCACAATTGCAGTTCACAACCTCAAATCTCCTCCCACACTGACACACAAACACCAAAGTTCTCATCCCCGACAACAAAACATCACTCCGAATTCGGATCTCTTGCATCATCTCATCTTCATGCTCAGAAGATCAATATAATTGCATCATTTTATCAATCAATATACTTTCCATTCACCACCTGAGGATAATCTTCTTGATCTCGTCATTGTCATCTCATCAACTCGCTCAAATTAATACAATTCCACTCTCCCATTATCCAACAATAACAATGATTTCAATGACAACAATTTACTATCCCTGTAAAAATCTGCAAGACCATTTTCTAAACATCAGTTACACTTCCTAATCATCAGTTACATTTCTTTAGTTCCCAGCCCACATAAAACCCAAAGTTCCAGCACACATAAAAAATTAATTCAATTTCACTATTTTACCCAGTTCATTGTCTCGAGCCCTAAATAATGGTAACACTAACATCCCGCCCATTTACATTCTGATTGCACAACAAACTTAATTAAACTTTACCAGATATCGTCGTATTCATTCAAATTCACGCCTTTGCTCATGCCAACAATCTTCACAAGGATCTTCAACTTTCACATCACATTTTTCCCAATAATAATAAACAACAATTTCAGAATATCCTGCCGTCCAGTTTCTGTGGAGTTGTGCTCCAGTTTCATACAGTTCCCTCCAGCCGACGTTTTCATCTCAAGTCTTTTGAATTCCATGCACCTTTCCGCTCGCGAGGCCAGATGGCTACTTTCCAATTGAACAAACTTGCTCCGTCTAAATCCTGCATTGCCAGAGCAAGCCTGCATCCTGCATTATAGCATCAAAATCTGTTGCTTTTTTCATTTCCAAGGCCTCATGTGTGAGTCTAAGGGGCACACTGAGATTATATGAGTCAAGACTTGACTGTCAAGTTGGTGAAAAGTTAATTAAAGTATCAACTAATGAGATCATTGTAAGATTTATTAAACGCCCTGGATTGCGCATCTTGTACAAACAACAACAATGACCAGAACAAACCTGATGACAAAACTTGACATTCATTTTGGACTTGACTGATTAGGTTAGTGTTAGGGTCAAGTATTAAGGGGACAGGGTCAAGTATTAAGGAGGTAGGGCAAAGCAGCAGTAACACTGCTCCTTCGTCTCCGGGTATGTCCCATGACAAGGCCTTGAGTATCTTGAGCAGTTTCCACGGCCTGTTCTTCCAGCTCAAAACTCTCGACTTTGACCTTGCCGAAATTGGAAGCTTCCACAAGCCTTGCAAGAAGGGATGCTACTAAGCCGAGGGTGAGGACAATAAATGGGGGAAGGAAGTGCTTGATAGTGAGACTTTCATAGTGATGTTGTTGTTGTACATCTTGGAGGTGGCTGGGTAGTTGAGGAGTTTGACTGCGTCTCTGTCGGGCCCATCGGCGTCCCTTGAGCTGGACTCGAGAGTATTGCTCATCATGGAATTTTTTGACGAGCCCTTGATCCACAATATGGCTCACTGTCGTCTCCATTGACTCAATGTAGACAGCATTTTTGGGGAGGATGATGCTGGCGTAGAAGTTGAAGGCGGACATTTTAGCCCGGTGGATGTGAAGATGGCCGTAGGAGTCGGCAAAATTTCGCTGACCTTCGATGATGGCGTCGTCTTGGTATGAAATACAAGCAGCGTGACTCTTTATGGCGTCTTCGAGGCATTTTCGTATTGATTTTTCTTGTCGCATTTTTTGTGAGATTTTGGCAAATGTTGGAGTGTGTGTTGTGCTGAGGATTCTGTTGAGTGAGCCACCGGCGTAGTGGGTGATGATTTCATAGTCGGAATTGGCCAGTTGAGTAAATGTGTTGGGTACTGTTTCCAGGGGAGGAGAAACTGCGAGTTTCATCAAGTTGCATTTTACTTCTGTGCCGATGAAAAGAGCGGCGATGAGCCAAGCTGAGGCCAGGAGACGGACGGCTGTGTTTTGAAAGGCCCTGTCTTTGCTCCAGGCTTGGTCGAAGATGGACCTGAATATGAAACCAACGCCGTTGACACCAATGTGGAATAATTTGGGATGATTAGCTCGTTCGGCAAGTGTGTTGGCCACGACAAAGGTCGGATAGACCATGAGGCAAGCAACGCAAAGAGCCATGAACCAGATGGGCAAAGTGAAGGCGATGAAAATCATCTGCCATTCTGGCCGTGGCTGTGGATTTCCCGTGATAAATGTCACAAGTTCGAATGTATTCGGGGTCAAAAAGTGGACAACTTGAAATCGACCTTGGGTCGCAGTAGCACCCACTCCCACATCCGCCCTACCACTTTGAACTGCTCCGACCATTCCACTAAATTTCCCATCTTCACCTTTCACCCCGAATGTATCTTCCAAGGTGATATTGTAGCCAAAATTTAATTTCTTTTTCACCATCAGGAACAGTTTCCCTTGGAACCCACCGGTGACAACAGCACGATTTGCACGATCGTGTTTTAGAGTCTTGAAAGACATCATTTCTGGCATTCCTTTGGTAAGTGCAACACAAAGAGTTTTGTCGTAGAAATCTTTTGTGTAGTCTCTGAAAAGCTCATGCCTTGATGGCGTTGATGTGAGGCCGGTTGAAGTGACCTCAAGGGAGGTTATGTAAATAATGGAAGGGTTGCCACCGTTACAGTAGAAACACCGGGACCACACATCCACTTGAATTGCTCTCTCTGGTGGTACGTCCTCAATATCAGTGGGAACGAGCTCGATTTTATATTTTAGGTGGTCAAGTTCCTTCATCTCCAATAGATTGTCATTTCGATGGTCCAGTTGCCAGAATATGTTGAAACTTCTAGCTCGTTCAAAGTCATGAATATGGACTAATTTTTCCACGTTTTCTGTTGCCAAGATTCCATCCGGCAAGATGACTAAATTGACTTCCGTCCACGGTGTAAATTGATGCAAGTGAAAACCGATGAGATATTCATGAAAATTGCCGTTCCTTTTAACTCGATCTGTCTCCATGTTACTGTATGACACTGTTGCTGAGGTAAATTTCCACAGCTCAGCATGAAACAAGCGTCGATAATATTCGCATTTGTCCTGACGGTTCCCGTATAATATGTTCACGTTTGATGAGGAGAACTGTGCGTGAATGAACTCAAAGATAAGCTTGAATGTTTTACTGTCGGATGGACATGCTAATGCCGCTGATCGGATTGCAATGGATGAGTCACAAATATGTAGAATGTGTAGGAATAGTACTGCGAATGAAAATTGATACCACATTCTCTGATTTTCAAGTTTTACAACAGGCTAAATGAAACTTGGGACGACAGCTGATTGCCAAGAGTTTTCAAATGACGACTAAATGGTTATGAAACCAACGTGGAAGAATGAGTGCCCTCGTAACTGTTCCACATTGGACGGCAATTAGATGAACCTTGTCCATTTCTCGTCCCTTCCTCACCATCGCACATTCGCACTCCGATGGGCCAAAGTGTGACGAAAAAGAGCTTCTTTTACTACCCGACTCGGACGTCACTGACGAGACGACCCAACTACCTATACACACACTGCCTACATTCGGTTTGGTCGCAACGACTTTGTGGACACAAGGGAAAAGGCCTTGTGGGAGTCGTAATAAACAGTATCGCCTTGCCATTCCTATAAACTGGACTCCTTGAGAAAGCAATAATTGCATATGCTTGCGTGTGGATATGAATGAACGACGGAATTTCTTTTAATTGTTCTCGAGTCAATATTTATTGGGCTATTCAAGATGAGCTTATTAGACTAACCCAGTATTGTGTATTATGCTGTGCCTATACCTAAGGGAAAAATATCAACCTCAAGTACTGATGAGGCGTGACGAGCACTATGGGACAGCACTTTTACCCTGCTTATGGCCTCATCCTGGCTTTGTATTTACGACTTTTCAGCCATTGAATGCTGACGATGAATGAGCTGTCACAGCTCATGGGGAATGAGCAAACTTAAGAGGTTCCAACATGTTGGAATTGCCTTACTTTCAAGCGAAATATTCACATTTTATCAACAAGCCTTTTTTATAATTGATAATTGATGCTATCTGCACGAGAAAAGTGACATTGTGGGACACAGTAAGAACGTGTAAATGGAGCTCTCATCAGCACGAGTGAATACATTTGCACAACTGTAATGACTTTCCAATTTGCTCGGCATAAATAAAACATTGATACCACTTTTTAACCAACTGGAGGAGACTATAGTACTGATTAAACACGAATGTTTTGCACTCACTATAGCTAACAATTATGGACTGCTGCCCTATGAAATCCAATGTTGTGTCTTCCCCATTTACTTTAATGTTTGTTTTCTTTTTAAAAAGTTCATTGTCTTCGGGATGGGACTCGCCGTTCAGCTAAGCTGATGAAGAAACTTTTATGGGAGAGCATGAAATTCGTAGAAAATTCATGTCATTAGCCAACCTGGTGCGACAATAGCTTGTCAAAGCTCGTAAACGGATCTGCCTGTATTTGCGCACACAATTCTTCTCGGAGTTGTGTGTGTCTGTCTATTGCTGATTTGACGCTGACAATCACATCTACACCGCGGGAATGCTTTAACCCACGCGCAGCTCAAAGAGAAGCATATAAATTTGCTTTTTTTGGTGGCCAAAGTCAAGTTAACTTCGTTCAGGGAGGACCCTTGTGGAAAGTACCTGAATACACAAAATCAAACTCACATCTTAATCGTGTTCAAAATGGAATCCGACCAGAACGACTCACGCCTATCCGCGGCAGATGAGGAGTCCATGGAGACATCGGTAGAGGAGTATGGCGATCTCCACAAGATCATTTTACAAGGCATAATGGGCACTGGAATCTTGGATGCTAAGGCTGTCAAAACTTTGTTCACGTCTGCTTGTGATTTCCTCAAAAGTATGTTCTCCAGGAATTTTTCATGCTAATTGATTGTTGACAAAGGAACCGTTTACTTTTAGTGTCGGAGGAGCAGAAGGCCCTGTGCACTTCCATGGAGTACGTCCAGAAGGTCGTGAGGAGGATCAATGATGAAGTGAAGGAGTACAATTTAACTGTGAAAAGTGCATTTTGTGAACTGACTGGGAAAAAATATTTTTTGTTCTTGCCAACGGTGGAAAAATCGATTTCGAAGTGAGTGAAAACTAAAATTAAAAACTCACCGGGTCATTTTTGATAGCAATTAATGTCAAATTAGGTTCCAGCAGCAATTTTCCACCATTGAGGTGGACATGTTCAAAATATGCATGGATCGGATTCTGCGGAAGTACAACAATTTCGCTGTCCCACTTGCCGAATGCATTAACGTTCTTCGCGAGGTGGACCGACGTGCCCCAATTCAGAAAGGTGCGGACTTTGTTCAGCAAATGATAGACTACCAGTACTTTACCAAGTATATGGTGTCCAAGTCGGATTACCACGTGACGATGGGAGTGCGTGGATTGAGAGAATTTGAGCCATTATTGGTAGATAAGTATGGAGATGTAATTCATTACTGCATGATCTGTCACACTCTTCTGCTTCATGTAAGATGGAATTGATATGATGAAAGTCAAGTAATTGTAAATATAATGGAAGTTTTGTCTCACTTCTAGGCGTACCGATGCCCTAAATGCAAAGGATTCGTACACAAAGCTTGCTATATGCGTTATGTGAAACAAAGTCCAGCTTGCAAGGACTGTGGGTTGCCTTGGCTCCGAGACAAGGATATGCTTCGAAGGTCGAGGACCATCGATGAAATAATCGAGACTCAAGGGAAGGACGTGGATGTTTCTCAATTCAAGAAAACTGGACCGAGTAGTCAGGCTGACTCGCAAGCTGATTCTCAGACGATTGAAATGACTTGAGTACAAAGTTGAGAAGTCAAACTGAAACAGCATCTGCATGGCATGAATTTCCAATAGGGTTTGAATCCTAAAGTATTCTTGTTAGTAATCAAGTCAACAGTCTGATTTATTGATTGTCATTGTTAATCATATGGTATCTTAAGCTGCAATATCTTTCAGGTTTACAAGTAATTTTTATGCCTTTAGCTTTTCATGCGAGTTCCGTCTGGATCTTTATTATCAGCGATCGCATTGTAAAGGTAAATTCAATTTCTACAAATGGATTACGTTTATGAAATTTCTTACAATAAAGAAGTGTTAATGAGACGCTAGTAATTAATTGGTTGACTGTGTAGTATTCCATATCCCTTGTAATGATGAGAAGGGGACGAATTTGAAGTCTGCAACTTATTGCAATTTCGGCATCTAAGTGCAGTTTTACCAAATTTCTCTGCGATAAATACTCCGACCGCAACTGATAAGCTCGACGCCCAAAGCAAGTACACACCAATGAAGTGCTGAAGCTTTAACGTATAGTTGGTTACAGAGGAGATCAACTGAATATCATTTCTTGATCTTGCCCAAAGTTTCCCTTGCAACCATGAGGTCTTGATTTCCGTTTCCAATGAATGCAAAGCCATCCCAGTGTCGATCAACTGCAATACAGCTTTGTTCACATTGTCCCTGTATACCGCGCCCTTGGGCAAGATGATGCTTACTGGAAAATTGAAAGCTGTTCCTGGAGCTTTGCGGTACATGATGTGGCCATTGCGATCCGTGAAGTTTTTATTGCCCTCCCCGTTGAGATTATCACGGTAGGAAATGCAAGCGGTTTTAGGAGCGAGAGAGAGGCTGATGCACTTTACCATCGACTTCTCCAGCGTCATTTTCTTTGCAATCTTCCGGAAGGTGACACTTGGGGTGGACTGGATGAGCTTTGAAAGAGCACCGCCCGCAAAATGAGTGTAGATTTTGTAGTCAGAGGCGGCCAGTTCTTCGAACGTGTTGGGAACGATCTCGTTTACTGGGGAGATCATGAGAGAGACCAGTCGACTCTTGTATGCCGTCCCGAGGATGATGCTGAAGTAAAGCCACGATGCGATGAGGAATCGGCCGGAAGGTTGAGGAAAAATCTGTCGGTCTACTCCAGCCTGCTCCAGCAAGGTCCGACCGAGAAAGTCGAAGCACTCGTAGACCATTGTAAGCGGTCCTGTTTTCCTTCGATGAACCATATTGACTGCCATATATGTTGGAAGTATAAAGCCCACGCAAATGACTAGAAGAATAGCCCATGCTGCAAGGGACATTGATTTGAATACCGCTTGCCACTTGATCCCACTCGTTGGTATTGCAGTAGAAAATACGGCAAACTGGATCGTGTTTGGAGCCATAAATTCCACTGCTGTGTATCTTTCGAGTGTAACGGCGGCACCCGTGCCCATTTCTGCCTCGCCTGACTTGACCTTTCCTATGAGGCCGCTATAAGACCCGTCTGCTTCTTTCTTTCCAAATGCCTTCTCTAACGTAATATTCATCTTGAAGTTAAATTTCTCTTGCAAAGCTATCAGTAATGGAACTTGGAATCCTCCGGTTGGGATGTACGTCCCATTGGTTGTAAGAGCAAAACGATTCAAAGTGGGGAAGGCAGAGCCTGCGTATACACGGAGGAGTCGGCCATAGAAGTTTTTTGTGTAATCTCGAAATAGATCTTGTTTTGACGGGACTCCTTCTAGGTACTTTTGCCCACTCAAGTACCCCACGTGGTCGAATTTCGACTGACCATTCGCACAGAAGAAACACAAAGATTGCACCTCGATTTTGCAGTCTTTTTGTATCAGCTCGATTTTATGTTTGAGACTGTAAAATACATCTGCCTGGAGAACAGTGGGAGGCGTTAGATTGATGATTATATTGTAACTTAGATGTGAGTTGATTTGAGTGGAAATGGGCAGGTTTTTAATCTCAAAATCACTTTGAGAATCAATAAAGAAGACATTCAACTCACTCCAAGAGGTTTTCTGATGCTTGGCTCGCGAAGGTGCCTGCTGTAGCGCCTGGAAATTGGAAATTGTAAGGGGATTCCGTACCAGTGATGATAACTTGCCAAAAATTGCGTTGTCATGGTTACTGGATACAAAATTAACTTGCACATGCGGGAATTCTTTCGTTACCAAAGTGAGGACGAATTCCATTGTTTCTTTGTGCTTTGTTTCGAAAGACGAGCAAGCAAATGAAGATTTCCATAGAACAGCCACAGAAACAATCAAGAGAGAAGCCCACAGGATTTTCATTGTTGCTGAAATTAGTCTCCAAAGACAGATGTGGAAAAATGTACGCAAGCTTGCTCCAGAAAAGTGACTGTAACCTCCGCCACCACCGTATAGTGCTGAATAGAATTAGGGTATCGCGGTGATAATCTCTATACAAGCAAAGAAACTGCTGGAGTCAACGTTTTGACCCCAATTTGTCGCGTACAACCCCACCGATTGTCTCTTCGATACTCTTCGATGTTATGAGAACGAATTACTTTGGCCCGAATCAAACTTTGAGCAGGTCCAAATTGGAACCATTTATTGCACACTACAAATTTGCTCCACCTTCCCTGGCATAGAAGTCCCACGTTCCTATTCCTACGTATCTTTAATTCAGGATTCAATTAAAGCGGCACGTGGAGGTAATTAGTGATCTGCGAGTTCAATTCCAATCGTTATCCAGACTTCCATCCTGAGTAAACCCACCGTCAATAGAGCAATGAACTGGGAAAAAATGCAATCGTTGTTCCTATGATTGAAACTTTTGATGTTAACTTTGCGGGCTTCCCGAACGGGTCATGAATGCAGACAACTTGAGCGGACCATAATAAGGCTAACTTGCTGGCATGCTTAATTAATTATTTAATGGCATGATTGCTGCTCAATTTGAATACGATATGATCGTTTTCTCTCTCTTCCGATGAGGTTTCGACCTGCAAAATTGAGTGGAGCTGTGGGAAAGGAAATAATGTTGGTGCTAGCAGCTTCATACGCCTTAATTAAATATCACATAAGGCCACTTGACCATTCTGTAATTCGGGCTATTTTGTAATTGTGAAGATTAAGTAATTGCTGGAGGCCGAAGATTCTTATGACTTAACGGAGTTATGGCGCTGTAGAATCCGTTTTGTAATAAAAGTGAGAACCAGATTACGTAGGGTGCAGGCACAAATTTTGACACGTCCACCATTGCAATAATTGCAGATTTTCATTATCGCTATTTTATTCGTTTTTCGAAGCTTCTAGAGAAAATTACAAACTAGAACGTCAAGACGGATAAAAGCTGAAGAGGAAAATTCAACTAGTTGGATAACAAATGTCAACAAAAAGCAGAAATTTTGCATAAATGGCACGAAAATCACATTTCACAGTGAGGCTCATAGAGCAGGTTTATTACCAACAGCCATTAAGTCACATTAAATTTAGTTCAGATTTATTTAACGACATAGGACGTGGAGATCCGAGGGACTACTGAGTCCAAGTCACCCTTACAACAACAGATTTTACAATTTGTAGCAAACGGTTTAGTGATTCTGTTTGCCTACAGCAATAAGTTTGGAATGGCTGTCATAATTATGCCATGCCGGCGCTGCATCTGGTGCAAGTAGAGGATTACAGTGAGTACGTAAATTATTATTTAAATAGCAGTTAACACTTGAAATGCAAAATGCAACCCAATTAACAACTTTCACCGTTTCTATAGCCATACATGTGTGCCATAGTAATCATTACGTAAATGACCAAATTGCCTTTACTTTCTCCTTAACGATTTTCCCAAACCTCTCAATCGTGAGCACTCCGGAAGCGATTAACAAGCTCGCAACCCAGAGTAAATAAACGCCAATAAAATGTTGAAACTTTAACGTGTAGTCAGATTGATCAGAAATTAACGGAGAATCCTTCCTCGATCTTGCCCAATGTTTTCCTTGCACCCATGAGGACTTTATTTCCGTGTCTAAGAAATGCTGGGCCATCCCCGTATCGATCAATTGTAATACAGCTTTGTCCACGCTTTCCCTATATACTGCCCCCTTCGGCAGTATCACGCTCACTGGCAAATTGAAAGCTGTTCCTGGAGCTTTGCGGTACAAGATGTGGCCATTGCGATCCGTAAAGTTTTTATTGCCCTCCCCGTTGAGATTATCGCGGTAGGAAATGCAAGCGGTTTTAGGAGCGAGAGACAGGCTGATGCACTTTACCATCGACTTCTCCAGCGTCATTTTCTTTGCAATCTTCCGAAAGGTGACACTTGGGGTGGACTGAATGAGCTTTGAAAGGGCACCACCCGCAAAATGAGTGTAGATTTTGTAGTCAGAGGCGGCCAGTTCTTCGAACGTGTTGGGAACGATCTCGTTTACAGGGGAGATCATGAGAGAGACCAGTCGACTCTTGTATGCCGTCCCGAGGATGATGCTGAAGTAAAGCCACGATGCGATGAGGAATCGGCCGGAAGGTTGAGGAAAAATCTGTCGGTCTACTCCAGCCTGCTCCAGCAAGGTCCGACCGAGAAAGTCGAAGCATTCGTAGACCATTGTAAGCGGTCCTGTTTTCCTTCGATGAACCAAATTGACTGCCATGTATGTTGGAAGTATAAAGCCCACGCAAATGGCAAGAAGAATTGCCCATGCTGCAAGCGACATTGATTTGAATACCGCTTGCCACTTGATCCCACTCGTTGGCAATGCCGTAGAGAAGACAATATATTGGATGGAATTGGAACTCATGAAATCAACGGCAGGAAACCTGTCCAACGTTACAATGGCCCCAATTCCAAGTTCTGCTTCACCTGATTGCACCTTCCCAATCAATCCACTATACGACCCGTCCTGTTCCCTTCTACCGAATGCCTTTACCAACGTGATGTTCATCTTGAAATTCAACTTTCTATGAATTTCAACGACCAACGGTGCTTGAAAACCTCCTGTTGGAAAGTATGTGCCGTCAGGTTGCAAAGAAAATTTATTTAACGTTGGTAGCACGGATCCAGCGTAGACCCGAAGTGCTCGGCCATT
Source organism: Deuterosminthurus bicinctus (assembly GCA_034698825.1). Lineage (NCBI taxonomy): Eukaryota > Metazoa > Arthropoda > Collembola > Symphypleona > Bourletiellidae > Deuterosminthurus > Deuterosminthurus bicinctus. The sequence goes on along the minus strand of JAQIWI010000303.1, from coordinate 10,180 downwards.
GAAGTTTGTTGTGTAATCCCTAAATAGCATCGCCTTGGAGAAATACTTTTGTTCATTTAAAGACGAAATGTATCCCACCTTTGCTATGGCAGCATATCCACGGGCACAATAGAAACATAAAGATTGTATTATGGTACTATTGGCGTCAGAAATCAGCTCGATTTTGTACTTGAGACTTGCAAAGGTCGTAGTCTCAAGTAACGAAGGTCTTGTAGGGGTCCAATTCAACACAACATTGTAGTTAATATTACTCTGACACCAAACAGGGACCACGGGATTGTTATTAACAAAGAAAACGTTTAGTTCGCTCCATGATGATCTTATGTGAAAGTTTGACAAAGAGCTTTCATTTCTCTTGGCGTCTTCAATCCTCACAGAATTGAAATCTAACGGCAGAAAACCATTGATCACCCAGTCGCTTATGTCATTCCCGATCAAATTCATGTGAGCTCCGACAAAATCATTCAATATTAAATTCCTCACAAACTGCAGATTTTGAATGCGGAACTCAACTAGATTCTCACTCATAATCGCACTTGAAAGAACAGGAGCAACGAGGAGAGCGACCCTCAGAATATCCATTGTCTCCTAGCACGATCGTCAATGGCTTTCCACTAACCAAGTGCTAAAAGTTAACACCGAATCCCTCTTGCTTTCAAACAGCAATAAACAACAATTAACTTTACAATCAGATCAATTCAAGCCGCATCATTTCCTCGGCAAACATTCCAAGTTCTCACAGTTCTGCATTGTATAGCAAGCCGTAGATGGATTAAAATTTAAAACCGTTATTATCTTCGCAATAGCCCATCTTGTTCAGTTAATTCCATTCCCATTCTGAGCAATCAAAGTTCGCGTGCGAGTCATTTCGTAGTAGGAGTCATGATTACGAGTCTTCAATTATGCAACATTGTGGACTCTCGTGGAGGGTATGGCACTGTCAGGGGTAAATGTTCTCTGTAACTCCGACTGTATAGTAAATTTGGATAAGCTGACCTATGCGACGTTTCAATTAGATGAAAGCTAAAGATAAGTCTAAAGATTATGGAAGACAAAAAAAATTGAGATTCGAAGGATTTTTAATGCTGATCCAATCAACTGTATTTACAAGACTGGAAATACGCTAGATTCAGTCCGCAATATGGAAAGCACATTGCAATTATAATACACATGAAAAACACAAGACATTTGAAAATATATATGCGTCTGTTAGTCAACCTCCTCGACCGTAGGACCACCCGGCTTAGCTCCACCCGCGCCAGCGCGAGCGCCTCCGTGAAGCTTCATCATGATCGGTTGACATTCCTTCTGAATCTCCTTCAGTTTGAATTCATATTCATCCTTCTCGGCTAAAAGATTGTTGTCGAGCCATTTCAAGATGGCGGTACATTTCTCCACAGCAGTTTGTTTCTCGGCTGATGTGATCTTCTCTGCTGGTGCTTCTTCAACTGCTTGTTTGACTCCGAAAACGTAACTCTCCAGTTGGTTCCGAGCAGCCACTCGCTCTCGCTGTTTGTCATCAGCTGCCTTGTACTTCTCGGCATCCGCTACCATCCGGTCGATCTCTTCCTTGCTCAGCCGACCCTTGTCGTTCTTGATGGTGATCTTCTCAGACCGTCCAGTACTAGAATCCTTAGCGGACACATTCAGGATACCATTTGCATCGATATCGAAAGTGACTTCAATCTGGGGTACACCTCTGGGAGCCGGTGGAATTCCAGTCAAGTTGAAAGTGCCGAGTAAGTTGTTGTCCTTGGTCATGGCTCTCTCGCCTTCGTACACCTGAATTGTGACGGCAGGCTGATTGTCCGAGTAGGTGGTGAATGTCTGGGATTGCTTGCATGGGATGCGACTGTTACGTTCAATGATCTTGGTCATGACTCCGCCGGCAGTTTCGATACCAAGAGACAATGGGGCGACGTCTACCAACAAAACATCTTGAATGGCTGAGCTGGTGTCCCCACTAAGAATTGCAGCTTGAACGGCCGCACCGTAGGCAACAGCTTCATCAGGATTGATGGACTTATTCAGCTCCTTGCCGTTGAAGAAATCTTGGAGGAGTTTTTGGATTTTGGGTATCCTTGTAGATCCGCCTACGAGGACAACATCGTGAACCTGAGACTTGTCCATCTTGGCATCATTCAAGGCCTTCTCTACGGGCTGCATTGTGGATCTGAACAAGTCCATACAGAGTTCTTCAAAGCGAGCACGTGAGACTTTGGTGTAGAAATCGATGCCGTCGTGAAGGGCATCAATCTCTACTGAAGCTTCCGAGCTTGATGACAATGTCCGCTTGGCCCTCTCGCACGCCGTTCTTAATCGTCTCAATGCTCGAGCATTGCTGGTCAAATCCTTCTTAAACTTCCGCTTGAACTCTTCCAAAAAATGATTCACCATGCGGTTGTCAAAGTCCTCGCCACCAAGATGAGTATCCCCAGCGGTGGAACGAACTTCAAAGAGGGATCCTTCATCGATAGTCAAGATGGACACATCAAAGGTACCACCACCGAGATCGAAAATCAGAACGTTTCTTTCTCCTTTCAAGTTCTTGTCAAGTCCGTAGGCCAGGGCGGCGGCTGTGGGCTCATTGATGATTCGAAGGACATTGATACCAGCAATGGCTCCCGCATCTTTCGTAGCCTGTCGTTGGGAATCGTTGAAATAAGCAGGGACTGTGACCACAGCATCCTTGACCTTTTGGCCTAAGTAGGCCTCCGCAGTTTCCTTCATCTTGGTCAGAACCATGGAGCTGATTTCTTCGGGATTGAACCGCTTGATTTCACCTTTGAAGTCTACTTCCAAAACGGGCTTTCCGTTGGCATTGGCCACTTTGAAGGGCCAATGTTTCATGTCTTCTTGGATTTTTTGGTCGTCAAATTTACGGCCAATCAGACGCTTGGCATCGAACACCGTGTTTTTCGGGTTCATTGCTACCTGTTAAATAATAATTTAGTTAGTCTCCAACAATCACTTATAATTTTTTTTCGGTTGGTAAATTAATTGACCTGATTTTTTGCAGCGTCTCCGATCAATCTCTCCGTATCCGAGAAGGCCACATAACTCGGGGTTGTCCGATTCCCATTGTCATTCGCAATGATCTCCACTTTACCATGCTGCCACACACCGACACAGGAGTAAGTTGTGCCCAAATCGATCCCGATTGCAGGTGTCTTTCCCATGATGCTCAACTTGTGATTGATACTATGAACGTTGGAATCACTAAATCTCACTACCACCACACGCCTCAACAGGCCGAGAAAGAATCAAAGCTTCACTCTTTGCCAAACTTGTTTTTATATACAGGCCCAAAAAAATGGTACACAAATGTCTTGCCTCCACTTCGAGGTCTCTGCAGCAAGCAAAGTTAAAAGTACTGAGAAGAGGCGAGAGGATATGATGATTAAGCTCTCTCAATGCTTAAAGTATCATCATGGTCGTAGAAGATTGAGAACAAGATGAAGTTTCTTTGCACATCGATGCCAACAGCCAGCCAACGCAATTCCGGTGGAATTGACGCCAACGTTGTTTACCTTCGCATGATCTGTCTATAGGCCCGAATTAAAAACTGACAAAATCCCCGATCACCATGACATTAGATTTCCCTGCCGGAACCAATACATACACCCCCATGCTTTCTACATGTGTGGCCTTTAAAGTTGAGCAATATAGCTACACAATTTGTCCAAAGAATTCTAGCAAATTATCCCAAGAATGCACCCGTCGTCATGGCTCGGATTGTACGGCCAGCCTACAGTGGGATAGACTGTCGGATTGTCATTTTTACTATTCTATTTGCAAAAGACAGACAGACAGACCAAAAGACATTAGATTACTACACGTGGGAAGCCACCAGATCGTTCCTCTAACTTGAACCCCGTCAGATTTTCAACAAATTTATATGTTATAGCCAAGGGGAATCTTCTCGATCTTCTTCCCCGTCTTCTCGACTGTTCCAACAACGTTTAAGCTCAGATTTATACGTCCACCATAACCTATCTCCATGCTCCCCCACGCAGAGGTCTGGTTAATATTATTTGATGGTCCCATCATCATCATCATCTTCCCAATAGACTTTACAAATTGTAAACGCAAAATGTAAAAGCACAACTACCAAACTTGTGAGAGACTCCGCGTTGCAAATTGACCCACACATTATCAACTGGATGGAGTCGATACAGACCACATAGTACGTTCTACTCTGTAATTGTTGTCCTTTATGGCCATGTCCTTATAGGAACAAAGAATAGGACCAAATATGGTGGCCATCATGGGCCAACAGTGGATCCAGTTTGTACGATTTAATCCTTATAGCCCTGGAAAGCAGCGGCAAGGAGTGCATGGGAATCATTGTTCAGCCATTATATACACGTGTAGAACAAGGGACGGTCACACTTGCAAATCAATGCTGAATGGTATGACCAATTCCCTCATCTTTGTAGCATTAAGTCATTATTTCCGCGTGTCATCAACGCCGTGAGCAAAAGCAGCAGCAGAAGTTAGCAAATATATGAGTACGTTCAAATCCGGCTTTGCCATGCTCAAAGGATGCAGATGTGAGCTTCTCGCTGTAAACTTTATTAATAAAATAACTCCTATGCCTTCGGGTTTTCCCTTTCCACAGTCCTATGTACGCGTGTAAAACTAACCAATGAAGTCATTGATGGCCGTGAATTCAAGTGTGAGTGTAGGAGGATGCAAAAATAACTCTGGACCAAGTTCAATAGTAAATACGACGACTATATTATACTCGTACTCTTTTCACACTCCTTCCCTCCTCTCTTCCTTGACATGTATCATGCCTTTTGCATTCAGCACACGTACTTGAATTAGATGAAAATTATCCGTAAAGGTTCATCAGGATTCCAATATTGGAAAATAATCCGCATTTAGAAGCTTGAGTTAAGTCATTTAGGAGCTTGAGTTATGTCGTTTAGGGGCTTGAGTTATGTCGTTTAGGATCTTGAGTTAAGTCATTTAGGAGCTTGAGGCAAGTCATTTAGGAGCGTGCGGCAAGTAATTTCGGAGGTGAACACGAGCATTCTTTTAGAATTTTATTTTGTCACGTCAACTCCGTCACTGGCAATGCATTGAACCCACATCCCGTCCACTTGGTTGTACGTCGACACTCGCAGTGACTCAGACGGAGCTATGCCGAGCAAAAAATTTACATGTAAACTTCGGAGGCAAAAAGCTGGCACGAGGTAGCCGTGGCCATTTATGACGGGAGTCGTAAAGCTCAATATGGCTCAGCTATATTCAGGCAGGCTCTTTCCACTACAATAATTTCTAGCACGCAGCTACTGGTCTTGTTCCACTTGTCAACACAATACTGTTGCAATAATAAGCACAGGCCTGCTCCAATTGTAATCACAATGATGTTATAGTTGTAAACAGAATTGTTACATTTGTAGTCAAAGCTCTGTTACAGTTGTAACCGTATACAAGCCCAAAGGATTTACAATTGCAAACACCTTTGCTACATTTGTAACATTATTCTCAGTTCTACCTGTAGCTACATTTGTAAACACAATTGTTACATTTGTAACATTCTTCTCAGCTCTACCTTTAGCTACATTTGTAAACAATGAGGCAGTGTTACAAAAGTAAACAATCTTAGAGTAGCGCTAAACAACTACACACCGCCTCAATAATAGTAATAATAATAATCATCATCATCACGAAACATCGAACAGTTACAAAATATTCAAATCCATATTTATTCTTGTTCACAAAAAAAGCTTCCAAGGCTCATTATACGATATTTCGAACAGATAGAGATGAATGAAGGGGAAAAAAATACTAATTCTAATAAATAATTATTGGTGTTACAATTTAGTCAAGTAAAATTAAGAAAATGCATAGCCGGGAACATCATTTTTTTCTCTCTCCATTCAGAGTATTTGAGTACCGGCAATTTGCAAGTACTTAGTTAGGTACTCCTGAGCAGGCCCTGCCAGAGTTGCTATCAATGGGCCTAATTTTCCCGGGTTTGCAGCGGAAAGAGCTCCTAAGCTTTGCGCCAAATATAATCTCGGGTCTTGTATTTGACCTATAGAAAGTAAATGAAATCCATTCATCATTATTGGATTGAGAGACAAAAGGATCATAAGGTGAAGTGTCAAAAGGATTATTAGATTATACTAACTAAGGCCTTTCAATACCTTTCAAGGGATCAGATTCATCTTTGCCAGAAAAGGCAAGATGGGAGTAGGCAGCTTGGTAACCAGCGGATTCATCAATTTCAGCAAAATGCTCATCCTCAGCCGCATCTGTGTCCTCCGGGAGCTCAAATAGTCCGACCAAGGATTGAAGTAGCGGAGCCCTGCAATTAAATACAAATACACTTATCAATATTCTCAAGTTAAAGTCGTACATCCCATTGAGAAACTCACCAATAATTAGAATAAGGACCATTCAAAGTATCAGGCGATTCACATAGAATTTTCGTTACCGCCACAGCACAAATTTTCTTGTCACGCTGACCAGTGATTTTCTGGAGATCAGGAATCAGGATTCGGTCCAACACCATGGGGAACATGTTGGCTTGAATGCTTGTTACAGTTTGTATAAAACTCCCTGGGCCATACTTGACCACGTAGAAGCAGAAGAAACTTATGAGATTTTTAACATATTTCACCGTCTTGGACGATTGAAGGCGCTGGAAAAGCAGTCGAAATACATCCGCCATGGAAGAACTCATCGCTTCCCTGTATCAATCAAATCAGTAGATCAAATCAACTCCATTTCCACATGCAATGGCAGACACTTGAAGAACCAACAATCAAACTTACCCTGGCATGTTATCCACAAGGCCTTGCATTAAGTAAAATCCCTCGTGATCATTTGCTTTGGATGCAATTAGCTTCTGGAAAACTCCAAGCATGGCCCCCTGCCAACATCCAAAAACAAAACATTACCACACCGGTCCCAAAAGACATCTTAAAGCTCAAGTGAACGAAATCTTACCAATTTCCCCGTCTCCACAATCTGAGAGCTCCCTTTGGCGACATAGGAGCGAAGGAGTCTTACAAGTGGATGAATATTCCCTTGTTTCTCCCACAAAATAGGGCTCAGCAAGAATGGGAAAAGTTGCATGTAAGCTTCTGAAATCCCAGCTGGATTGAAATCCAAAGTGAGGGCGAAAATTTGGAACACATAGGGCATGAATTCTGAAAGACCGAGCCAAAAGTCATCATCACTTTCCATTACAGTCAGTCTTTCCATAAAAAAAAAGTGCCACCAAGACTAAAGTAACCTACCCGCCACATCCTGCTGCAGAATTTGTTGAAAAATTGGGAACAATGCCATCTCAAAATCTGACACAGCTTGTGGACTCTGCTTGCACACATTACGGACCAACAAGCTTATGCTTTCGAAGAGGTAATGATTGAAATTCGGCTTGCTTGGATTCTTTGCCACAACCAAGAGGATGTTGGTGAGCTGAGTAAGCAGCTGACCGACAAACGGTACTACAGCTGCCTGAAGTGTTGACAATGATCGCATAATCGCTATGAAAATTCAAGACAAATTTTCACAATTATTCCACGCTACCAACAATTATCGTTCGGGATACAAAAACAATCCAACTCACCCTTCATCACATATTCATTTTCCTTGGAGGAAGGCATTGCCAGGACGGCGAATAAATTTACCAGTAGATCTTGAGCAACAGTGGCCAGATCTTCGGCCCGGACCCTTTCATATTGATAACACGTTGATAAAAAATCAATTAGTTAAAAAAATATATGTTAAATCAATGCTCACATTGCAGTTCCATCAGTTTGCTTGACCAAGAGGATTTTCTCGATAGCACAAGCAGCATACGTGTGAACGACAGGACTTTCAGATCTCAAAAGTTTGATGAGGAACGGGAAAGTCTGTTTCACCATCACTGGCGGCAGTTGATTCCGGAAGATCATGACGTACTTAATGGCATCAGCTTTGAGAACAGGTAACTCGGAAACTAGAAAATCAAATAAGTTTAGAAAATTCCTACCCATTTTTACGGGACTTTGAGTGAATCAACTTACCATTATCACTCGTAAGATCAGGTAAGATGTGAGTTGTGTAAAACTCGACGATATTCACAAGATCGTTAGTCTTTGTAATCCCTTGCTTCTGCGTTTGACCCTTGGCTGCCAAAGACGTGACAAGGTAGATTGCCACGTCCTTATTCTTCCAGTTCTGACTGGGATTCTCCGCATATTTTCCCAACATTGCCTAACGCATCATCAACTTCCTTTAAAACAGTTCAAGTACTAAAAAAACGGTACAAGGATTATTTATTACCTGCACGAATGACCCAAAGGCCGTAGTCATTTCATTTTCAAAATGACGCGACAGAGAACGAATCAAATCACAAGCAGCACGACGACGAGTGTCAAGATCTGAGCCTTCGATGTCACGACGAATGTACTCTTCAGCATTGTCTTCAAACAGTTCCTCGTCTGACTCTATTGAGTAAATGTTGCATTAGATAAAGAAAAAAAATGACAAGTAAGCATACGGCAGGTACCTCTAAACTCCATGCTGGGAATAATAACATTCTGACAGATTTGTCTCAATGTATCTTGAGACTCGAAAATTTGCTTGTTCTTGTCTTTATCTGCCACGATGGCCAAGAATTTTATGGCGTTGCTCACGAGCTAATAATAGTAAACATGAGATTAAATAAGAGGCTTCCAAAACAATATTACTAAATTTGAGATTTTGCTCCCATAAAATGTAACTTACAGCATCGTATTTAGAATTGATACTAGTGGACACTAGCAGGTTCCATACAGTTTCCACGAATGACGAGAGGTAGGGTGTAAATTCCTCGTCGTATTTTTGGGCATACATTCCGATATTGTCACAAATTTGAGTCTTGATGTTTTCAATGACGCCGGGTTCATCGTCCTGTCCACCAACATTCGATTTGCATAAAACGTTTCTTTTCTTAAAATTTTAAAGACACTGCTGGAATTGTCACTTACCGACGTCAGCAATGACGGTACAGACTCTTTGAGTAATTTCAAAGACGTGTCCATCCACACGTTCATATTGTCCTCGAAGTATTCTGGCAAATCCTGACAATTCAGCGAGTTGAAGATCTTCATGACCATCAGGATAGAGTTGTAAACTACTTTGAGTGCGTTCTTATCGTTTTCGTACTGCTTTGTTAGTCCCATTAAAGCCTGGAAAAGAAAATGTAACGAATGAAGTGACATTTTCAATACAGCCTGGTCAATAATTTCTGATAAACTCACCACAGACAGCTGAGTGAGGGGCGCAGCAAAGTTTTCCAACACAAATTTAATCTCCTTCCACAATTCATCCGACTTGAATTCATAGCGGTAGCGTTTGAAGAGAGAATGTGCGGTCTGAAGGATACCATTAATGACATTGAAATCACCGGTAGAAAACTTTTCCACCAATTCGCTGAGAAGGTTTGGCCATTTCTCGGGGAAATCCTCCCTCCCAATCACAGAAATAGCATCACTTAGTTGCCTCTGAATCACCTCCGGTGACTGGAGCATTAGGTTGACAATGAGCTGCTTTATGGTCGCCCGGTCTTCAGCATGAACTTTGTCCACTTCATCCTCCCCCTGTATTCATTCCCATATCCCCAATTATTATACCACAAGAAATCCCAACTTACAATATAACAAACAAAACACTCACAATCTTCCAGTTCCTCTTCACATAATTTTTGAACGTGATAGCCGCAGCAACTCGTATGGTCAAATCTACACCAGTCCTTGCAATCAAGTTGAGCAACAGGAGCCCATAGCCCTTGTTAGTTTCCACAGAAAGCAAAAAGTTCTCCGCTAAAACACAGTTTACACAAGCATACTTTAATTTATGCATTCTTCCCATTTATTTGCATGATAGCACAAACTAATCATGATAATAGCTCACCCGGTTTCCTGACATTCACGTCACTCGCCAACGTCTGCTGTAGATGCTTTGCAAGTGCGTCCAAATTAGCATCGTTTAGTTCCATTTTTCAACCCTAAAAAATTTTACCAAAATTTTACAATAGTCTTCCCATATATTTTCACTTGCAATTAATCTCCCTGCTTTGTCACTTCATCTTGCTACAATCATGCCAGCATGATGCAGAGCACATTGCGAGATGTATGCTCATGTGTTAGGTCTGGTACTATCAGCTTTTACGTATCAATATCCAAAATTTATA
>JAQIWI010000302.1:0-40654 GCA_034698825.1 Deuterosminthurus bicinctus | reverse complement strand
CCAAGTGACCTGGCCTTTCGCGCAGCAACTCCTATTTTCGCATGTTAACAATGCTGAAAATGAAAGTTGCATAACATCGTGATTGGTGAGCCCAGACCAATTTCAAGTGTCAAAACTGTTCTAAAGAGCTCAGTAGGACATCTTAGAACAGTTTTTGTTGAAATAGATCATATTTTGGCCCTGAAAATTACAAAAAACTAAAGGGTGCTAATACTTTTGCGGCGTGAGATTTTGGGTCCTCTTCAGTTGTCCCCGCACAGAAAGCGACTGGGTGGGGTGATTCACCCCAAACTTTGGCTCCGTCAACAAGGACAAGTGCTTGGACTACGCCACAAGTTTCAGCCTTCTAGGACCAACTATGCACCCAGCAGAAATGTTAGAACATTTTTCTGTGAAGGGTGCTAATACTTTTGCCAAGGTAGTGTATACAGAGGAGTGATACTAACATTATAAACTTGACTGACAAAATGCACCCAAGGGCTAGGCTATTATGTATCCCGCCATGTCTTCTCTTCACCTCCTCCCGCTTATCACGGATCTTGAAACTCGTCAGACTCGTACATTTCTCGTATGATGTCCCTGTAGCAACCAGTGCGTTATCATTCCTTATGCATGACAAATTAGTACGGAATGAGGACTCCTGTATGACCACGAAGAGACACAGGCCATTAGTACACTAACCTATGCAAGTAGTTCCCTCAAGAATTAAGGCAATTAATTCAAACCTCTCTCCACATTAACTGGGAGTTTACTGGAGGCATGTTACATCTAGTGCACTATGTACAAACCGCTGCTACGCTGAATAAATTCGAGTCCGGCAATTTTAAATTAATTTCTTGGTGCAGAGATCTCCCATCTTCCGCACGCTAATTGGACAAGTAAATTAAAGTACGAAGGACATTTTCCAACTCTACCATGTTACTGTGTACCATCCAGCAGTAGCTGTCTCTTTTATATCTGCAAGTGACTTGGCTGGAAATGGTAGATAGTATTTCCGTGTAGCAGAGCACACTCTTGGATACGATGGCAGGAGGTATAGGGTTAGCATGGCTGTGTGTTCCTTTTTGCTGACGAAACTTGTGGAACTGTAGCCAGCCCGGATTGGTTACCACACTAGTACTTATATGACTCTGCAAATTGCACATTCACACGCTTCGCCGCTCTGTGCGAGGATACTCTAGAATTGTCAGATCAGTTACAGTGAGCCCAATCTACTTCGCAATCGTAGTTGATTGATAACTAATGAGCACAGGTACTTATAGTCTCTGCTATCCACTAGTAAGCAAGTGATGGAACCCGTGAAGATTTCATATAATTAGCACTTGACGGAACTGCATACACAATAGCTTGCAGCAGACTCTCGTTCTTAATCATGGGCATTTTGCCTGTCAGAAAAGCCACTCCTGAAGACGAGTATTACTTTTTAAACTATATTACCTGGATTCGCTATGACGGAAAAATCCGAGTGATACAAAAGTGCATGGCAAGTCAATACAGACAGCTACGAGAATTCACTTGAAGAAAACTTGGTTTGACGATTGTACAGTACATTAATGGAAAAAATAGCATAAATAAATGAAGTTCTTCTTGGAATCCGGGTTCCTTTCGTCCCGCTCAGCTATCTTATTAATACGGTAAAATCTACAATCGTCATAAATGGTAGCTACTTGAGACTGGTGTGAATACGCAAAAATTTATTCCAAAGAACGTGCTTTGAAAACATTTTTCTAAAACCATCCTTTTCTACATATGATTCAATGACAAAACAAAGGCCAAGGCAGGTGGGTACAGATTTATGAAACCCTATATTTGACTTCGAGGGGGCCTTTTATTCTGCCAATGGCCTGCGGGACAATGAGTTCTTTTTTAGTCAGTATAACCGTCGCCTAGTGAATTCGTTCCATTGTGGAGTTTTCATTTGGAGGTCTTGCGCGCTGCAACAAAAGTGGTGTTTAGGAGTGGGTTCCCGGATTTCGGTAACATCAGTCGCTAGGGAAGGATGTGTAGATGTGCCTTTCGCTAGTCCCAGCTGTCTAGGTGGAATACTGTAGAATATACATGTGTGCACGTTTATGGATTTTGGCAGTTTTTGTTGGATCTCTAAAAAAAAAAGGAGGAAAAAGGTTTCTCGCTCAACGTTAAGGGCTGTGCCACTTCAAGATTGCTATGCTTTATAACGCAAACTGGGACCTTTGTATTGGTACATACAAGCAAACGGGGATTCTTATGGCTCGTGAGGAAGCCCTCTGAGCGTATGCTATATAGCAAGTAAACGTTCGATGAACGATAGAGACAGAGTGCCAGGGCCATTGGTTGGGCAACCGTCTGTTCATTAACTCAGCGTAGTTCATATAGTGGAATGCAAGCTGTTGTTGGTGAAAGAATCTCGTTGTATTCAAAACGGAAAAAAGTATCTTCCGGAAATGGTCAGGGTAGTCAACTTACAGATTGATGAAGTGACGGTCTTCAATGAGAATGGCTGCCGATTATACAAGTGCCTTCTCCTCGCTGGTTTTCACATAATTTGAGTGTGATTTTAAGTATTGTGATATTCAAGGATATGAGAAGGTATTACCTTCTCATAGTCCTATTCTCCTATTCCTATTTTGTCTCTCAAAACCCACGTTAGTAGTGTAGTAGGTGCACCTTGATAAATCAGGCAGTAACAAGGGATTACTATAATAAGAAGCCTCTTTCAGAAGCATAATTTAAACAACTTGAATTTGGATTTTTTTTCAGGATGCTTGAGCAATAAATTCACTTTGGAAATGCTTGGTTTCTGTTATGTGATATTGTGCAAAAGTACATTTATCCCTTCGTTGCAATATTTCAACATTTTCGTGTTGAAGGAATGGCTGGAAAATAAATATTTCGTCATTTGATTGTTTTCAGAGTGATGGGAGGGGAGCTATTTGATCGTATCGTAGAGAAGGGCTCCTACACGGAGAAAGATGCCGCCGACTTGATGCGCCAAGTTCTCGAAGCTGTGGACTACATGCACGAGCAGGGCGTTGTTCATCGAGACTTAAAGGTAATGTTTTTCATGTGGAATTCATAATATGTGTGAGTAAAGTAAACATGTTAAATTTGATAGAGAGAGCATGAATAATAAACTTGTAGTGGAGCCTGCACATCATCCTCATGCAATGGAAATCAACACCGATACCAGCATCTCCTACAGCCTTTGCTTGTGCGAGGCCGAGGAGATGATAATAATTAAGATGATTGTTTGCAGAGCATTATTTGATCTTTGTTGTAGTCAGTAATTTCCTCTAGTATGATTAGCAAGGAAGACCTTCCGTTATTCCCCGGGGAACACGTAAAAGGTTGAATTAGACTGTAGGACCTTGCTTTTAGTTTGTATTTCCCAGGTGGTAGGGATTCTCTTCAGTTCATGTACTGACAGAAAAGTGAGGTTTATGCCTTTGATGTGAGATAGAGAAAGGGATCGAAAAAGTCAAACAATCAATAGCAAAGGAGAAATTAATATTTCCAAAGAAACGGAGGGGGGCTAACGGATGTGTGCCTACAATTTCAAATGCATTTCATACATATTTTTTATATGTGACTGCTGCTAGCCATTCTATATAAGCAAACAAGATCGGTGTGTGTTCACGAAAATCCTTCTTATCATACATGGAACCATTATAGTAGAACCACTGCGAATCCTACATTTTATCGCATCCCTATTGAGACAGTGGGTATTTGACGTGGAAGAAAGTCTGAAGTAGAGAGAAGATGAAATACAAGTGTTTTTTTTTATTTCAGCCTGAAAATTTGTTGTACTATAGCCCAGATGAAGATAGCAAGATCATGATCAGTGATTTTGGTCTATCAAAAATGGAGGACTCTGGAATCATGGCCACAGCCTGTGGCACCCCTGGTTATGTTGGTAAGCATTTTCCCCTCCATCTCATCATCAAATCTCTTCTATAGCAGGATGTGTGTGAGCAAGGCCGTACATTTGTTAAAGCGGTTAAGCAAGTTTACGTGAGGAAAGTGTCGCCGTTGGAGTAAGAACGAAATTGAATTACTTCTTCATACATGGGAAATTGCTTGTTTTATTTGGGCAGGCGAATAGGCACACATGCTCACTGTTAAAACTGTGAGTACATACAGCTAAAAATAAATATTCATGGCAAAGGAAGATTTTAGCTCCAAGCCCCTTCTCATTTTCACAAGATGAGATAATAATGTACGTTAGTATAGCAAAAGTTTTCTATGCTTCCTTTGTCCTCTCTATTGTATTTACCGTTTTAAATAAGTCATCAGGGTGACAGTGCTGCCCTTGTTGCACTCAGTAGAGTCACGGGCTTGTGCTGTGTAGTTATAATAAAGATGTCCCACTTTGAGGAATATGGAAGACGGAAGTGCATTTGAAATGAAATCTTTTCCATAAAGCTTCCTACAGAAACAACAGTAAAAGGATGGTTGAAGTGCAGTAATTGAACATTAGAAGCGCGTACCACAGTCGTCGTAGTTTCACAGTTGTAGAATCGGTGAGAGTGGTATTGCATACGTAAGTATCTTCATGATATGCTATCCCTTACATATTCTCCGTCTTGTACGCTCGTAATACGCTTTTATTGATTTTTCTCCATTTGCCTCCGTGATTCCGTTTAAATTCTTTTTGCACCAGATCAATATTGAATTCATAGCGGCTCACTAATGCTGCACGTGGTGCATGCGGGTTTCACTAGCAGGAATGTTCTCCATTTCTATTATTTCTGCCTATACATTTGGTGCTGACATACAGACGATAGTCGGGGAACAGAGAAATAGTGGGAAAGATAGACATGGTAGACCAGGCGAGAGAGAAAGAGAGAACTTGTGCTTATGTGGACTATGTGTGTGTGGCGAGTGAAGGACGAGCACAGGCGAAGGTTCTATAGATGTATGCATGTAGAGTAAAGGGGAGAGAGAGAGAGAGGACGTTGGATTTTTACTACTTGTTCTCTTGGCTTTCCCTCAGCTCCGGAAGTGCTGGCACAAAAACCCTATGGAAAAGCTGTCGATGTCTGGAGTATCGGTGTTATCTCCTACATTCTCTTGTGTGGGTATCCTCCCTTTTATGATGAAAACGATGCAAATTTATTCGCTCAGATTCTAAAAGGTACGTGAAAATCAGTATGAGTTATTATGTACGTCATCCAGTGGGATCCATTAATCATAATGGCAATGTGTGTATGCATATGTATGGATGTGGATATCAATGCTTTTGAGCCATTAACAAGAATTATGGATGTACATTCAATAAGTGGAATTGTGTGCTGGTGATGTGTGAGGCTGCATAAGAGAAATAGAATACACCAGAGAAGCCTACCGAATGTAAAAATTGCCTGTGGTTAGGTGCTTAAGGAAATTCAGCATGAACGATGATGAACATGATGATAGTAGTATAGTAATAGTAATGCGAATCCAATCAGATTCTAGTGTAATTTCATTCTTCTGACTATTATTATAGGTGAATTTGAATTCGACTCGCCATACTGGGACGATATAAGTGATTCCGCGAAAGATTTTATTCGTATGTTGATGAATGTGGACGTGGAAAAGCGGTATACGTGTAAGCAAGCATTAGCTCATCCATGGTAAGTAAACTTTGTGAATTCATATCTATGTAGTATTTACATTTCTTGCACTAGAATAGTCTCAAACACAAGTCCCCTTCTCCATACTTCAGCTCCTTCAGTTTGTGTTTTGATGTCCTATATTTCTCAGACTGTCCCTACTGTCCGGGCGTTTTGCTCCTCTGAACCATCCCGTTAAAGCCGACGTAGGCTAAAGAAATAGGGCAGGTTATATAAAATATCAAGTTCCAATTCCCTGTGATGATTACTTATGGTACTAGTTGGTTACTGGACCCCTAGGGCTGCTGAGTATTGTAGAAGGCTTATGCAAGGAAAAGTACCTTTGAATAATGAAATGAACTCTTTTACTAATCTTCGTTTTTTCCTGTCTCTGCACACAGGGTATCTGGAAACGCTGCTAGCAACAAGAACATTCACGGCACTGTGTCGGAGCAACTGAAGAAAAATTTTGCCAAGTCTCGTTGGAGGGTAAGTAGTCTTACAATATTATATTTATTAGCCTAAAGCAGTTACTACAAATTATCCACTCATGTGTGCCATATGAAGATTGAATAAGATCAGGTTATGCCCTCTGTAATGTTAAATATTGCTCACGTGTGCTACGACAAGCGATTTCATGTGAAGGTGGATCGATTACCTCTGCTAAAGAGCTAAGATAAAGTGCTTCGTGATAAGCTCCTTTTTTCAACACATTTCTTACCTGTGCCATTTAAAATTCCATTGCCTAGTACTTTTGTTATATTACGCAACTTAACCCAGTAGGTTCTACGTTTTCCGTGTTTCTTGCCCATATACTTCGTATTAATCTTCATTAATGGTGCTTGCAAAGTTTTAAGACCGGAAATGCGCGTAAAAATTTCTTACCGAGCAAATTTCTCTGCATTTATATGATCGGCAACTGGAGGGTATTTAGATGCATTGATTCTCATATTCTGAATACTGTTGTAAGCGATGCAGTCAGGCCACAGGACTTTGCAAATGAAGCACATGAAGCGATACTAAAAAGTTCAACTTGATTACTTCACCCAAATTGGAGGCATTACTAGTTGTTTAAGTATAACAAGAATCACTGAGCGTACTACATAATGATTTTTTTGGTCTCTTTTCCCCCATATCTCATTTCCATTGCAGCAACTAATGCATGCCATTGCGATGGTTCACAAGATGCAAAGATTAGCACTAAGTAGTTCAAACAGCATGGATATCGACGACAAACGTTACGACGCCATTCAAGAAGAAGAAGTCGATGAAGGTTCGCTCATCAAATTTCTTCCGTGTAGCCAAATTTGTAGCATATCATGGGTTTTTCTTCTCTATGTACATAGGCTTGTTTGCTTTGAAAGAAGGCCTGCTAGATGAGCATTTCCGTCTGTGTTAGAGACTACTATTAAAATGTATAATTCTGTGATGTGTGGAGATGGAGACAGCGAGGACGGCGATATGCATTTTGAGCCTACCTCTCCGATCTTCCTCTCCTAGGCTGTAAATGTGCCGGACAGATGTATAAGATCAGTTTCACATTAGTGTCATCGGCCGCTCGTTTGTATTGTTTGTCTGTTGTAGGACGTGTGTTAGTCGATTGTGAAAGCTTGTTTAGAAGAGTTTTGCAGGATGTTTACGGTAAGACTTATTGTGTGTGTACATGTTTCGTGAAACTTGGTGATACAGACTTTCTAAGTCAAGAATAAGCTATGTTGCTATTGAAGCAGATGAATGATATGAAAATTAGGGTGAACCTTATCACTCAAATCTTCACTACACTTAACACAGTATTATGAAGGAAATATTTTGACTTCTTTTCATTGGTTTCGATTACATTTACGGTATGAGACGAAACCTTATGCATGACAGAATCGTACTTCGTTTTTCTAAGGCACAGTACATCGCCAATTTACGGAGTAAGGATTTAGAAGTGAAACTAAGGTTATGACGGTATTGTGGTGGGGCATAAGCAACATGAGGTTATGGATATTATATTAGTTATCTAAGAGAGGAACATTTCAATGTTCTGAAATCCCTCTGCCAGTCTTTGTTAAGCCTGTTCGTTAAAACTTTTTTGTATGTAAATGCGAGTTGCGAGCAGTCTAAATGATAGCCAATGCCTTTGGATTCTCTATTATGGGTGTTTCGCTGTGTGTTACAATATGCATGTGAAAGGGATACAAATTGAGGAAGCAAGGCGGTACTGACTTTCGCATGGTGTCATTAATATACCGCCGTGTAAGGGACAGGCACAAGTTTTGTTCTGAGACGGTTTGATTTTTTTTTCCAATTTACCCCCTTCTATGTATGTGTGTTCTTATGTGGATATTTTGTAGAATACGGTGTCGAGGTTGTGTGCTAAGGGTTGTCAGTTTATTTGGGAAGTATTAGAATCCGAATTTGGAGCTGTCTGGAATTCTACTTAAATTTCCCTGCTTCTCGACACAGGGAGAAAGCTATTAAATTTGAAACGTGACGCGAGAGTTGCCACCATTTCATCAGTTTTCCTCCTCCGGGTAATTCCAGCAGGTCCTGCGTTCTGGCACTGAAAAATGGTCCAGTGTCACTGAGGAACCAAGTGACAAAATGTTCTGCATTCTGCCATACCCTACATTTTATATGGCGCATACTACTTGTACGAACACAACAACTTTCTACCATTTGATTTTCACTGGTTCATTCCAATTTCTTCCCTGCCGCTCCCCAACTCCATTACAATGCTGAGGAAGTGAGTCAGCAGGTTGATCTGATTGCACACTCTGTCAGATGGTTAAAATGGGCGTACTGAAGTGCTTCATGTTACTTACTACATTTTCTAGAGCTTACTAACGTCTCCCTGTGGAAAAAGTTGCCCTATGCCCGGGGATTTCACATTACAAGTCACCTACGTTTCATAAGGGGTACGGCCCTGGATGAACACAGGGAAGTAACTGCTTGGCATTCTGATAAGGAGTTTCAACTGGACAGAAATTCAAGCTCAAGGTCAGATTGGCTGACAGAGTCATTCAAGGCAGGATGTTGGCTGTGTGCCTTAGAAGATTGTCTGCCATGTGCTTCCTTTTCACTCTCTGCCGCAATAAGGGCGACGCAGTTTGGCTGTTTGGATGCTGAGGAAGTGTGCTGCATACTGACGGCCCTTAATCTCAGTGTGGTGGTGGTGGGCGAGTAGAATGTTATGATCACTCTACTTAATGAAGTTCAAAATCTCTTGGCAGATTTGGATGGAGATAAACACACATGCAAAGTTGAGAAACAAGAAACTCATTAAGAAGTGGAACTATTACGCACGTCATTACATCCTGCAGAAAGTATATGATTCAGCTGGGCGCGTAGTAATGATTGTGTCATAATCTGTGAACAATGTGAGATCATACATTGGGAAGGGAGGAAAATCAAAGGATGGAGCCTTGGCCGTCCTCATCCCTTCTCTGTAGCATGTCGACAAGGGGAAAGAGATGAGAAAATTCCTGCTTCCTCTTCCCTCGTCTCTTGGTTTCATAAGAGTGAAAAAGTTCTAGGATTCTCTTTGCTTCACTGCTCCACTTTCACCCAAGAATAAGGAGCTAGTACCGGCTTTGCTCTAGTCGTTTACCCTGGAGTAAAATGGACACATATAAATGGAGGAGATGATACGAAAATAGTGTGGGAAGTGGTAAGAACATGTCTCCATGTGTTCTTTGCCGCACTAAAGTCTTCCCTTCGTTCTTCTCCGCCACAGCTCACCATTTGCTTGCCGCATGATTTTTTCTTGTTTGCAGCATTGGGGCAAATATTAATCTTCGTCAAAGGTAAAGGTGTATATGAAACATTTTTATCATTTTGAAGGCTGAAAAAATGTTTTTTAGGGAAGTCAGCCGAGAATATGAGCGAGAGTAGTCGCAAATTCCACCTTCCTTATGTCATTCTGCCTGCCTTTGTTGCTCTAAGGTACAGCTTCCGCTTTCCCTTCGAACTCCTAACATACTTCTAGTTTACACTAGAAGTGTACATCTTTACGAGGAAACGCTCACCCAGCACCAAGGACATGTCTTGCACACACCACGTCAATGCATACGCCATGTAACCTTTTGTCTGGGAAATTAGTCACGTTTTGTCGCAATCCAGATCCGTTCCCCGCAAAGACTTTGAGAGCTCACACACATCCTCAAAGTATCAACATAGCAAGCTATAGAAAATCCGCGAGTTAAATGGAATACGTGAGACATGGTGTGCAGCCAGGTGAATAACTGTGAGAAAGTGATGTGCATCGCCAGAGCAATTCCTTCCGGTTAGTAACCATCAACTGGAATTTCAACACATTTCTGCGCATACGGAGCTAATATATATGCAATTAAAGCAAGATTTATTGTTATTGCACTGTGCCTTTGAGCACACTTTGCTCAAATACATTATCTACCATGATGGGTACCGCTTTCCGGTGTGTTTGTTTCCGTTCAAGCGTGTTGTGAATTATAGGGGTGATGTAATGAGACTTTGGTAGACTATAGTGCGAATTTTTTTTAGTAAGGAGAACATTGCTCCTAAAATATAGCGTGTGTCTAAGGGTAACCATGGAAATGCTGAGTAAGTGCGAGTCGGAATGAGCGTGCGAACAATGGTGCGGGAATGGAGCTGTAATCAGTACGTATAATTGGAGACAAAGTGTCATCAATAAGCTTGATCCGCGTGGGACTCGTTATTGCAACTTATTTCATTCCTCATGGAAGAAGACACTAATTTTGTGAGTTCGGCTGCTGCACGTAAATCTAATTTTGTCACTCAAATTAATTCCACTCGGTGGAGGAGGATGGAAGAGGTTCATGTTAGAAGTGAAGCGTTGTGAAATTGGGACCATAAAAGGGAAAGAGAGGTCATAGAATTTTCCCTCACAGTGACTCTGAAGCTCGGAAAAGCCAGCCAAGTTCTGCTGCTAGAAAGTTGGGAATTAAAAATTCCTGCATAACCCTAGTCATTATAAGAAAAAAAAATCAAGCAAAGCTGGTACATAGTAAAAGTAACTTCGGGTCTTTTACAGTAAACATTTGTTGTGGAAAGAGATAGGAACATCGTTGACGTGTAGTGTAAGTGCAGGTCCTCTATATATGTGAGGATTAGAGCCTTTTTGCTCCACAGAAGTTTAATTCTCGTAAAAGGAGCAAAGCAAGTGAATGAATATTGATTAGGTGTCCCGTACTCATGGAGGTTATAGCCGTTTCGTCTTTTGGACAGTGAGAAATGAAAGTGGAATGGCATGCGAGTCATTGGGAAGCGGACGGGATGTCTGTAAACACGGGAAGACGACCGAGTTGAAAACGAAAAAATCACTGGAAAGGCCTAACTTGATTTAGACTTTGCCGTGGTACTTTGAAATTCAAACGGGCGCATCTCTTGACGATGCCGTCATTCTCACTCGACTCTCGTTTGTAGCAGGCGATGTAAGTTCCATTCAAAAATAATATGACTCGTCGTCGGTCATACCATCAAGTTTCACATCTCTGTCATTCTTGTTTCATCTTTCTGGCCACGTCGTATCCAATCTTGCCCATTGTGCTCACTGACAGATTTCGCTGGAAGAATTCACACGTCTTTGTGTGGGTGTGTGTATGAGTTGAATGGCATTAGATGCGTCGTTATGTCTGATCAACGGCTGTGATAGGAATAGAATCATTGGTTGGAGGTCCAAAAGTATTGTGGGCACGTACAAGTTTGGGAAAGAACTGTGCTACTATGTATGTGAAAATACAGCAGCAGCTGTTGTCGTAATGCGGGAGGCGTTCGTGTAGCTTCTGCCCTTCCAAAGTGGTGAGATATTCTGACGCGTTGGATGGGAAGGAATTAAATCAGTCACATCTGGATGAGCATAATGTTGCCAATGCACAGTAGTTACGCTTACTGTCCGCTTATCTGACTAGTTTAATCCAAGATACTCAAGTTTCATCATAAGTCTGAGAGCAAATTGAATTCCCAATGGAGCCGAGGCTCAAGGAAATCACAGTTTCCATCTTGCCATCGACAGTTGCTCAGTTCAGAACCAGTGACCAATAGGGTGATGAGGTAACAGTTTCAAAAATGTTGAGAATCGGCTTCCATCTTGGCTGGTCAACGAATTTAAAATTCTCTCCAATAGAGAGCGTGATTGGATTTAGGATATTTTAGATATTTCCAGTCGTTATCCAGGCAAAGGCTGGCTTAAATTACGTTGAATTATCTTCAAGATAAGTACAGCTTGCCAAGCTAGAAAGGTTCTCATATTGCAAAGTGTGTAACAACTTAATAAACGGTGACTGGTCACGCATATTTAAGTGTACTCGAACATCTCAAGTAGCTGTGAAACACAAAGTCAACTTCTACAGTTGTGTTGAGAATCCCAGTATACAGATAATATAAAATGACTTCCTAAACGAAGTAATTAACTTGAGTATTCTGCACTATGTAAAATCTTATTGAAGGAGCTTATGCTCAAATCAATAAATCACTACTACTACTACTAAGTACAGCTTGTTACTGAAATAAATGCTCAAATGTTTTCCCAATCATTTCCGCGTGCGATGGGCTGAACGGGATACGTTGTGCTACGTAATTGGTTACATCTATGCCTACGCACAAGAACATACACGCTCGCCTGATTTCTGTCATTCTCGCCTCATGCGTATCAAATAGCAGATTGTCTTGCGAGGAAGAATGTGAGCTGCATATTTGAGAAGGACAAGTGTATGTAAACCTCTCTCTCCCTCAAATTACTGGAAGAGCTCACGTGGGCGGCTGCTATTTGTCGCGTTAAGTTTCTTCGCCATTCTCGTAATGTGGAGAAAGTTTTTCTTGTTCGAAGAGAAAGTCCCTTTGTTGTTAGGATAGGAGTTGTATTCACAATGCCCAATGCGTTGATTTATACACGACTTTCCTCTTTCTTCAGATTTGAAGCATTTACTTTCTCAGGAGATATTAAGTGCATCACTAACTTTCTGCTGACAAACGTGATAATGCACCGAAAGCACTTTATTCCTTAAAAAAATACACACATGGGTTCCTCCACGGACAGAAATGTCTTCATGAACTTGAGGGATTTTTTAGTTGTACAGACCGGCTTCTAGCGCCATCACTGCCAGACTCGAGCATAACCGCGTAGAGTCTGGTGTAAGTATTTAAATATACAGATAGTTAGGTTGTCTCATACTGCTATTACATTTGTGCAGGGTTCCAACGCTCATTAATAAAGCAGCAATTGATTATAGTACATCGCTAAGTTTCTAGTGGTAAATAACAAAATCCACCCTGAAGTGTACGATTGACTCTGTCATGTCTTTCACATTGGCTGTGTCAGTAAAGTTTTGAAAGATATTAATCAACGTGAGTTGACGAGGGAAACAAAAACAGTTCTAAGAATGAAATTGGAAGTAATCTGGGTTTGTTTCATAATTTGATAGTCAGGTTGGAGGCAGCAGAGTAGAGTAACAGTTGATGCGACGTGTGTATCAAATGATTTTAATGTGCAGGAACTTATTAAAGTTTATGAAACTAAAGCTCACTACTGGTTCCACCTATTGATCTTGATTATGTTGATCCAGCATATCTTATTGTAGTTTAATACCTAGAGATCTAGGGGTATGTGTAGTCTTGAAAAGAAGCCTAAAGGATATCGTGTGCAAATACTATGCGGGCAAAGCATTCGTGCTAACAGTGTACAGAAATGTGATCAAACTTACTTAAGAGCTCAACATTAACTTCCCTGGTGCTCACATCACAAAGCTAGTGCTGGTACATCAACGTCATCGATCTTTGGCATGTGTTAATACCCTAAAAGCTAGAAGAGGGAAAAGTACATAACCCTGTGGGCTCTCAGTTGCATTCTGTGCTCATGTTTTCTACAAATGCAGTAGCACTGTTCCCATTAATGTAGCTCTACAGTGCTGACGTTGGAAGTTTCACGATGTAAGCATGCGAGTGTTTTGATGATGATGCTCTGGATGCTACAAGAAATTGAGATCAGTGTTTTGTAGTAGATGGTAACAATGAAAAAGATGACATGCTTCGTTGTACATATGATTATGCTGAATTGATTGACCTGTTATGTGTTCCATTCTGCCTTCTTCGTTCTATTATAATGATGATGGTGGAAAATTATGACTGGAACTTTGAGTGATACTTAATCCTTGTTTGTTTGTCTTTGCAGAATGCGTACCATGCGACAGCAGCAATAAGGCAGATGAAACGACTCGCCTTGAGTAGCGGTTCGACAAATTAATCTTCATTCCAGTGCAAGCTATATAAATATATTACAAGCATATACTTCGAAACAGTTGAAAGCTGACTTCTGGTTCTAGTCCTTATGTTCTACCCAGCTGTGCTATTATAATTATACATATGCATTACATAAAATACATATTTATCGCCAGAGAGAGTAATCATGTCAAGTTATGTGTAAAATCAACATGAATCAAACTGTTAAATTCATTCTTATCATGTACTAAAATAATAGTCTCTCATAACATCCAGTCTTCTAAGGTAAAAGCCAACTTCCCTAAGCTCTTCTTAACTAACTACACATGCACACATTAATGTCATGCATATTACTTTATATAAATTATTTCCTCCAGCTATACACGCTAATTGATTAACCTCTGACTCTTCCTCCTGCCCGGTTACACTTAGAGCAGGGTGTCTGTGTTTTTGTGTGTGCACGTAGAGATGCGCTCAGAAGCGCACTGTGATGTAAATTTAGCAAGGTGCGTGCGTGTGTTTCCAACTGAACATAACACCTTACGTGCTTAATAAAATGAATTTCTGTATGATTTCGTCCTGATGCATTACTACGAATGCTTCTATAACGATGTTCTTGTACTTTCCACATGTGAATTCATTGCGTCCTCTTAATTTCAATTCCATTACTTTAGCATTCATTTCCACAAGTACGAGATAAGAATTAGAGGGAAAATGTATTTTAAAAAAATCGGGTAGTCTGAAATTGAGCCTTCGTTTTACCCCTTTATAAAATTTAGTAGAAGAAGTGTGAGTGTTGCCATAAAGTGTAATTTTTAGTGTAGCATGAGAAAATAAGCACCTTAGTATGAAATCAGTTACAATGTTACGGCGATGAAGTATAAATAGTAGTAGTGTGGCACGATATCCCAGTTTACATCACTTGAAATATTCTTATCCTTCAAAAGTTGATCATCATCATCATTTCCGCTGGACTACATTGTTGTTGTAGCTGCAGAACTACTTTGAACACATCTTTTACACATTCCACGCGTCTACGAGGTTGTATACAAAAACTGTATATGTATTGCAGGTATCGTATTTTGCCTAATTTGTAAACTAATAATAGTAATAATATTGATGGAGCGAGAGAAAGAGAGCGAAGCGTTGTTGTTATTACAAAGAAAAGTGTGTACAACTAATCATCAACAAAGGAGTTATAATTATGACACGTTAGTTAATCTCGTCAGGGTGAGTTGAGTATTTCCTCATTGCTGCAAGCATGCCAATGAATCAAATCAAAGGCATAGAAATTATTATCGCTATTACAAGACGGAATATTAAAACTATCGAATAATAGGGTTAATATTACAATTATTATTGCAAATCATTGTTGTTGGAATCTAAAGGTGAAAATATAATCTATTATTGAAGAAAAAAGGCAATGTGATCAGTTTGCATCTTATTTTACCATATACGTGTGCGTAAAGCATGAATCGCATGTTATACAAAAAATTCATTATGAGTCACAACGTATCTCCATGAGCTCTATTTACTTCGGCACAGTATTGAACCCCAAAGTGTTCAAGAATTCCCGCTTTTGCTTCTAAAATTAAATCGATGAAGATGTTTCCAGAAGAAACTCATTCGCATATATTGATCAAACAACTTCATTCCTTGAATACTACGGATTAATTCAGACGTTGCTGTCATGAATAAAATCACAGTATCCAGTAGTACAGATTGCAAGTATCAAACAGCAGTATGTGAAAAAGATACAGAGAAATCTACACATCCGGAAGTGAAAGTCAGACAGGAAGATCAGTTTTCATTAGCCTCTTCGCCGACAAACCTACAAGTTAGACGCAGATTACGAGCACGAAGGAGTTACCGTGACTTTACTTCACTCATAACTTCAAATGGAACCCATAAAACCCACTACTCCGATCCATTCTACTAACATTGCCTCATCTCACAGCGGGAAGGAAGCGATTCCATTTTCAGTTAAGGGACCAATACCAGTTCGCCTATCAGATTCCAGTGGTGACCATTTCGGTCGCACAGGTTGCTCAATCTTGGAGCTCAGTTTTCAGTATCCAAGTCAGGTAAGATCTTCGTATCCATGCTTTAGTACTTTTCTTACAAGGTACAGCAAATGATCCAAGTTACTCGGGTGAGAACGGTATGCAATGGAAGAAAGTATTTTCTCTGTTCAATTCTAAACGAACGGCCTTGCACCATACTTGTTCGAGATTCAACTCATGTAGTGCTAGCTGAGGCATGCATTCCATGCAGAGCCAGGCATTGCCGTGCCCCTTTCCAGTTCACCACGTTTGGAGTCAATGTTCTTCCAAAATTCGGAAGTTAGCCTACAGCTGATACCACGACGTGTCACAGCGTAACGTCTATCTGATCATGCCATTTGCCGACGTAGAAGTAAAAGTCATTGCTTTTACATCCTCCGTCTACTTTGCTGCGTTGCTGAAATGTAGTAATTATTCAACACAATGTATTTAAAATTGAAAAGAGGAAAACTGCCTGTGTGATGTCACGCTGTCGCTGGATAAGCTTGTCTTCGTATGTAACAAGATCCATACTTGCCTGACCAGGTAGGAGAGCTCGTTTTCGTCAATTACTACTCGGCCTGGATTTCGGTGTTCGTCAAACGAATGCCGAACAAGAATAAACCTTCATCGGCTGAGAAAGAGAGGACGCAAGTAGTCGGTGGTCAACGAGGAAAAACAATTCTAGAACGATCTTTTTCCATTGATGTTCCTGGTAAGACTGAACAAGGTTTTATTTTATTTTTTAGTTGTGTACACGCAGTGTATTAGCACGGCCTTTTGCTGTGTCAGTAAATTTAGATGGGGTCTATAGTAATTGTAATGTCTAATGTGTCTCTGTCTAAGGCTATGAATGTTATTGAAATTATTATTCCAAAGTGCAATATTATTGTATTGCATGCAAATCTCGCTGGGGTATCATAAGTTCTTCTCCTAGATGGAACACGGTCTAGCTCCAGTTTTCTGCACCAGTTATCTAGATTATAGAATCACAGCGACTCTAGCATGTAAATGGTTTCGCATATTCCCTAATCCCAACTACAAACACGTGCATACCTTCTGATAGATGATACTCTAACTTAGAGAAAGCCGGGCACAGAAAATTTAAACTCATGAAGGCTCGATTGGTCCGAAATCTCATGCAACAAGGCCCCGGTAGGCCGTTAAGTAATCTGAAAAATAACCCAAGTTCTACGGAATCAAATGTGCAGAGGATCGGTGCCCAAATACATCCCTTGAGAGTAATTTTTGTAGACATTAACGCACAAACTTTGACTATCTCTAGCACCTAGGAAGTAGCAACTAATTGTGTGTTAGGGAGAAGCATGTAATCTCACTATTACACGTCTTTCTTTGATGACTGAAACGCTATATTCATACCTCCTGTGGCCAATCTGGTCTCTCCTCCTTCAAATGCACCAACTTTGCATGATGTACCTGTACCACATTAGCAGTACACGTGTAGGAGCCTGAATGATTGATCTCTGGTCCATTTCGAAGGATTGTCTGGGTGGGTGATCAGCCCTTTTGAAATGAAGGAGTGAAAGGATGAGAGATTCTAATCCTTCCAAAACAGAAGAACACATACAATACCCATGACCGCTTATCCAGAGTATGTCCACAGGTCTATCTCAGATGAGCTTCTGCTGGAAGGATAGTGGACATAGACAAAGAGATATAGAAAGAATGAGCAGTGTGTGATGGGATAACCACCATTGCTACGAGACAGGAATGTCTCATCCAATGAAGGATGTCCCAAAAGTCTTTGGGGCTAAAATTTATTTGCACCAATGCGAGAAGGAAACGGCATGAATAGCCTCTCTCCCTCACTTCTGCTGAGTCGGAACAATAAAAGATAAATTCTTATGCCAATGTAGGGAACGAAAGACGCGCAACGAGGTGTTCCTTATCGCTAGTCCCATTCATGGACACCACTGCACGAAAGGATGAAGAAATTTCACAGCGGCCAAGTACAGCTTCCACGACATTGGACGAGGATTTGGAGCAGACGCTGGAATTGAAAACGGAAACAATGAGCTCGGGAATTCTAAAGCAACTCCCGTTCTCCAAACTACGCCATAATTCGGGCTCACTTAGCTCCGAGATAGCTGCAGCTATGGAAACTAGACCATGGGAGCTAAGCATTGAGATGAAAAAATTGATGCCATGGCCACATTTTGAACACGGCTCCCAGGATCTCATCTCTATTCCGGCTACCGAGGTGAGTTCCCTTTCTCGTATCCATGACATTTTTGTACCCTTCACTTACATGCAGGCAGATGAGGAGATGAGCTTAATTCCAATGAGCATTCCAACTCGATTCTCCACTTACACATACAAACACTCTTACTTCTACTACGGTCACCTATAATTGTGCAATACGGTCACAGCTACCGTCATTCCCTCCCTTGAATCCTCAATGAGTCAAAGTACAGGACGGGAACCGTTATGGTTTTGCTATCTTATTATGTTCTTCCGACTTTCTTCTCTTCCACGTCATGGCTGTCATTCCGCGATTTTACTCCCTCCTTCGGTCTTCCCACGGATCAAAGGATATGCCTAGCCGATTTAGCACCATTTGAGTACACGCAAAAATAATCTGCACGAATGAGATAAAAATTATAACTGCCGATTTCGAAGCAGCCCTTATTTCTAGGAAGTAGCCGGTATGCTAGATGTACCGTGCTTACCACAGCTGTTCTTGTGCCGCAAAATTATTTAGTGGTCCAAATTTCAGTTCATATAGATATGTAAATATCTGTATACGGCTTTTGCCTACATATCTTCTGTATCTACGTATGCCTGTTTACAAAGGAAATTTACGATTCTCATGCTAATGACGGATCTCCTCGTTAGGGAAGAAATACTGTGTGGCTTTGTGATTAAATCTGACTGAAGGGAATTGTGTGAGTTTCCTGTTATGTGGAGAAAGAGCTGTACGAGAAAGTTCACTGAAATTTGCAGATCATCATGAAATTTGCAGAAGCCGTCTTTGAAGTTGTAACGAGGCAGACTTGAGTGACAGTGTAGAACTGGTCCAGCAGCTGCCCTTCTTGCACACGGCACCCCCCATGACGATTACTCAAACTGTCTCTCATAGCCAAGCGCTCCATGTAAATCCCGGGGCCATTTTGATATCGCCTTTCCACTGTGCGACTAAGAGCTCATTCCGACTGTAGAGGCTACTCGCTTCCTCAAATACTCGAAAGTCTCAAGTTCACAAACACAGAAGCTGGAGGGACAGATTCTGAGAACACAGTGATAGTAGGTAACATAGCACCCGCGCCTAGATTATTACGTCAAGTTGCCCGCCGCAACGGTACTTCGGAGCTCCCTTGCTGACCATCTAAAAGATCACTACTCCCACTTCCCTCGGCCACTCTCCGCCACAATTCACTGCGGCTATTACTTTTTGGGGAATTAAAGATTTAGTGCAAGGCTGCAGTCGAGGTGGTGCAAACAGTTGAACGTGTAATATACTAGAGGAGAATGGAATATGGCAGCCCTTTGGGCGCGTAGGGTTATTCTCATTGTTTCTTTATCACTCAGAACTCCAACTGGAAAGTTCAACTATAGGAGCCGCTGGAAATCGTTTGCTGCTCTTCCTTCCGGTGCTCACTTCGCATATGGAGAATATCTTTCATGAATTCGCCTCACTATCTTGGGTCATCATGTATCTTATAGTGTACAGGAGGTCGCAGAGGTGGCGTTGTCTGCATCGGTGTGTAAAAAATGACGAGTTTACAGTTAGCAGGCCACCAATGCGGTCCGAAAATTCCTCAGAGTGCCTCACTGAAATCCACAAGCCATGATTTGTAGTAACTAATTGCAGTAAATACAACTATGGCGTATCAAAACTCTGTGTTCTAGACTAAATCGTGAAGTTCTACATTCAGGAGTGCAGTTTAAGCATAGAAGTAGCCCGGTGGGCCGAATTATTGCTTCCAGCATTTGAGTCGTCGTAATAATAGAGGGAATACTATTAATATGATGCCACCATGCAGCTCCTTTAACTCAGGTAGCTTGATGTAGGAAATTCGTATGTTCAATTATGGGCAATAAGATAACACTATCCTCACGCCTGAGCTACTCTTTGAGAATACAAATGGGATGATGATACTGGTGATGGAATGCAGCAGAATCTCGTTTGTTCATATCATGTCTTAACTATGTGGATAGTACAGCACACATTAATTCATTCGTTACTGTCAAGGTATGCATGACTTTATCATATGGGACGTGTTGATTGATCCTGTGTAATTATTTTTAAATAGAGTTCCATGAACCCCGAATAGAGTGATTTTGTGGGTAGAGTGAGACCATCTAATGCATACCAATGCCACTTCAGTAGAAATTATTTAATTGACTAGCATAACGCTTTCCCATTAGGATTCATATCGCGACTGTGAGTTTTAATAAAATTCATTAAGCTAACGAGCAATCTCAATCAGTAGTGTCATCCCTAGTAACGCCTTGTGTAATTATCATATACATCGTCGTGGTGATGAAAGTAAAGAATTCTTGATATTAACAGGGACAAGAAGAAGCTGTTTGTGCTCTCTATTTCGGCAGTTGAAATGGTCGCGAGAAATTTGACTTGACAGGGTGGCCTCAAACGTGTATAGCGTTGACAGTTAATATCTGTGAAGAAGTTTCATATGAACTGTCATATGCAAGAAATGGGAGTAAATATTGAAAATGCTACACAAACTGAATATAGAATGATGGGACCGTTAAATGTAAAAAGATGCATCCTTTCGTCGTGTTACTCCGGCTTCCTAACTGTGTGAGAGCTTTATTACTCACCATCAGCCTCACTACCTGCCGAGACCTGTTCTCTCACTTTTCCATGACTTTGTGTGTATGATGTTTTGCAAAATGCAGTCAGACATCTACTTTAACTCACTCTAAAATTCTCAAAGTATTCATCATCATTTCTGTCTCTCATCCTTAGTAATTATTACCATAGACTTGAATGCACACAAAGTAATAAATGTACCTGTCTGCCTTGATGCGAAGCGCTATAGTGCTGATTCAAGAGTATCTGGGCGAGAGAAATGGGGGGTTTCGATGATTCCCCTAATCATCCTATCCTTTGCTATAGCTAAATACGAACATGTTATGCTCGTCTGTATGCAAAGTACGTACTTGTGTTGAAAGTGGAGCTACTGCTACAAAATTGACCAGTATCAATTTCATTCATACTGACATAGCAAATGATCTGTTGTGTGTGGATTTTTGAGAGTTGGTTTCTGGGAAAATGAGGTAGTACTATAGAAAACAGCAATCTCAATGACAAATGGTCCATTGGTCTGACAGAAAGTAGGAATATATTGGAATTTGAAGGATGAAAAGTAGGGCTTCGCACATCCCGAGCAGTGAATACGAAGTCCACTTCATGACTCTACTATGAATTGATCTTGCTAGATCAGTATATTTGTCGAATTAATTAATTTGCATGTAAACTCACTCTAAGACTGCGCAGTCTATGTGGCGGCATGCGCTCCTCGTGACCCATTGTTATTATTGCTTTGTATCTCGAGATAAATTAAGCCGGTTTTCTCTACCATTCCTGTCCATCCAAATTACCTGTGGACACCATTGGACTCGCAAGTTAGTCCTGTATGGCATTCCTTTTTCGTCCACACCAGATTACATCTGCTACCATGAATCATGATGCATCATCATCATCGTAAAGGTTAAAAGAGTGCAGAAAAGTTGATCTCATAAGAGTGTCATCATTATAATGGAGCTTGTAAGCCAAATAACTTGGAGATGAGTCCCCAAACGAGTGGAATTCTGGTTGGGGGACCAGTTGAAAAGACGATAGATTTAGTATACACGACAAATACTGCCGCTCAGCAGTTAGAAAATAAGATATGACGATATATTAGCATATATATTCTTATTCTTACCATACTATTTACTAGAATACGTAAACAGTGTTACCACTAAAAGTTGAAGTTACCTTACGGAAGCCATTTTTGGGACTTGTATTCATGCAAACAAGCCGTAAAACATCGGCGTAGAAATGGTAACTTGTAATTAAACTAACCGCAATCCTTCTAGCATCCGTGATAACACTACTCTCATGTTCCCCTATGTTTCATTGAACTTAGTTGATGGTGTCGCACGGACAAAGTTTCATCGACTGAGAAAGCCAATGGAACTGCCTGGCAATCGCATTACAGCATCTTAACATCACACATCACCATCTACTGTCTGGATTTCATCGGAATTAAAATTAGCTCTGTTTTATGTATATCTAGAGCATGATAGACTGGCGAGACGTGATAACAATGAGACTGGTCCTTCATCAGCCATCCACGGTGTGGAAAAGGTTTTCGATAGATGAAGTAAACGTGTTTCGCCATCTGCCGAAGAGGGGCTTCTCTCACTGTGACGACATCATCAAGCAGGTATTAGCAATTTCAGAAAAGCGTGTTCGTCCGTGTGTGCTGAAATTAGTTCATTATTCAAACATGTTACATTTCATCCGCTGGTACTATCAATTTTTTGCTACAATTAAACCTCACGTGTGATTGTAATATCTTCTAATCGGAGCATGCTGGTGTTACTTTAGACAAATCTAAATGGGTTCGTAACCGTTAAGTGACCCAAACTATACGTAGCAAGTAATCCTGTCGTCTTTAAGTTGTTGTTCTTTGTAAGGATCCTGCGGTGTAGGAGAATTTTCAAAGAATGACCACAACTACTGAGCTTGTTTGTAGCCTATTTACCTACCGCAGTGGACAGTGCAAGATACACAAACATGTATGTATGCTTTTATCACACAAATAAAGGAGATTGTGTGCGGTAGAGATATGTTTTTAGTCAAACCGGTCTCATAATCTGACCTTCCGATTATCGACATTGTGTCAAAATAGACCACATAGGGCACGATAAATGGGATACTAATAAAACCAGCAATAACGGCCGAGACTCAAAAGTTCAGTGGAAAATAGTAATGCTAACGTGACATTAAAGCACTGTATTACCTCCACCACAGGTACATCAGAGCAAGAACAGTCGTTTGACTAGGTTTTGTCCCCGCTATATCCACATTGCACTCATACAAGGCAGAACTTCAAAGAGTCATTTGCAAGTAGCAAATCAATCATAAAAAAGAATAATTTCTTCTCACACTCATTCTGCACGCAATTATGGGGGAAATTTAATGGAACAGCAAACTAGGGAGTTTTACAGTGCAAGTTTGCATGTGACTTGACATAAGGATAGGCCGAGCAAAGTAGAATGCCGAATCATGTCATGAATACATATCACTCGCACTGTGAAAGAAATCCTGGCCATCTTAGCAGGAATGAATGGTTGAAATAATAATAATACAGGCAACCAGCTTCTTTACTTGTCTGTCCATTTATCGTCACCGTGTGTTGTAGGCTTATGAGTAGATTTCTCCATCTTGGTTAAGGTGCAATAATAATGGCAATAATAATGACCTGTACGACCACAACTTTGCGCATACATGAAGAACGTGAAATTGACATGGAGTCATACAAAATACGACCATTAGTCTATTTCTGCAGATCTGTCCACCCGCTGAGGTTCGTGAGATGTTACTCATACAAATGAAGCATACATGTGGACAGTTATAATGATAAAATCATATTCCGTAGCAAATAGCACTAGCAGATTGTCTCCTGTGGTGAAGCGGAACTGCAGTTAGTAGTAGAAGCATTGGTAGATAGTACTTATATTACATGTCATGTCCAATGAAGGTTCTAACGTTGTGTTGTTGTTGTCAGTAAGTGGCAAAAAATCTTTTTTGCTCCTCTTCTTCTTCTGTCTGTTGTAGAGAGACAACTGGTTCTCGGTTCTCAAAATGAATACAAAAGCCGTGCTGGCGGGTCAACTTGTTGAGCCAGAGAGTAATGCAGATGAAGGAATGACCAGTTGACTACGAAAAAGTAGCGGAAGCCTTTTCCATACTATGGCCACCACAAGCATTGCCTTCATCGTTCACCATACATTGAACTCCATCAACCAAGAATACTGACCAAGAGTGGTACGTACATCAGCATATGGGAGCGGACAAAGAAACATAGCCTTCGTTGTTTAGTTTCCACGTCCCCAAACAGCTCATGACTACTTTTTATTGCATGTGACTGTATTTTATTGGACAAATTATGTATTATGCACACTGAGAGCTCTGAAGGTGCACTAAATCTAATTTATAAACCAAAAGAGGATAGAGATTGTAAGCAGTTTTTGACTGTGAGTCAGTGTTGGCCAGGCGATACTGTTATTATTGTTGTCGAGACAGTTGATTTGATAGATTCTGTATCACACTCATAATTATGTTAAAACAGGAGTCAATCAGACAAACAGAAGTTGAAGGAACTTTTGGACCAACATGATGGCTTCTGTGTTAATAATTATAGTATACATGCCACGGCTTATTTCGATCGGTGAGTTTTGCAATAGCATCCATTCAATTGCCCCTCTCAAGCTCGGTATTTTCTGTCTCTCTTTTTTGCCCTATACATAGGCTATTAAATTTCAAGTTCTAGAATACGAGTCATCATTTTAGCACAGGATTTCTTACGTTAGTAGAAATACCACTTAGTTCTTGTGAGGATAAAGTCTTTGAGTTAGAATAAATGTTGTATTCATACTCCAATCTGTATTCAAACTGCGTCCAAATATGACCTCACGCATGTTCTTTTTTCATCCTTCATATCAGCAGCATTGCTTTTCAGACATGCAATTTTTCCTTATGCTGTTATTGCTCCTTGAGTTAAAAAACTGGAAGTACTAAAGTATCACAACAGTCCGTTTTCCATGTCAAATCAAATATACTTTACCTCACTAATACGGCAATGCAGTGACGGTACTGTACTTATATAAACTTCGCCCGATAATCCTTTTTTGTTTCCAAATGTAAAGTAAAGCTCCATGTACATCTTTCGAAAATCATGCTTCCAGTCGTATTTCTTTGTTGAGGAATAGATATTCCTCAACAATATTTGATTGTTTTATGCTCGCAATACCAAAGAGAACGAAGCGCATATATAAGATCTTGCATTCGTAACACATTTTCGCACAATTTATTAATGAATTGAAAGTGGCGTTTTCCTTAAATAAGATGTTGTTGACACAAACAAACATGTATCCATGTCATGAAATTTACAGGGTATAAAGTAAGCTATTTTTGTCAGGAACAGTTGTGGAGCTTATAATTTGTATACTTCTGCACATTTATACGAAATACCCGCTTGTGTAAAATAAGACGCGCTAGTGTATTTTAAAGTTGTGATGGATGGTGATTTACGCTCGCATGTTGAGTATTGATAGTGGCAAAGATGAACTTAGGAAGTTTTCGGAACACGAATGACCTCTCGATTTGGACTGGTTGGATTCACGAAAGAATGGTACAAGAGAATAACATTGGCACGTCGAGTTTTTTTTGCTCATTCGCTCCCCAAAATTTTATCCATCAGTGCAACAGGTTTCTACTTGAAACTAGAAAAACTTGGCAAGCCAATGAATTATGGTTATGACGATGAATGACTTCGGCTGAAAAAAGAAATGCACGAATGTCTGCCAATTCCCCCTTGCGTACTATCACCACCACTTGGGAGTGTGGTTTATTGCTGAAAATGCACTGCTCATACATAAATTCAATCTTCTTTTCAGATACAATCATCAGAGGGAGAGAGAGAGAGAGGAAAGCATTCAAAAGAAAATTCATCCTGATGAGCTTAGCGTAGACACAAAGGTAAAAGCTCATATTTACAAGTAAGTTCATTACCTCCCTTACTCATGTACACAACTATTGCCTACAAAAGAAGCCACCAACAGCTAGCTGTCCGATGTAAACATACAAGAATGACTCATTGCATACGTGTACGAGACATTTTGACACTAAATACTCAGCTCTATAACCTCGGACAAGACGGCATGTTCTTCGAGGCCAAATTTACAAACAGACGGGCTAGATATATGTAAATACAGTCACTAACGTTTATATATATAGTCCCCAAGGCAAGCAATTGGGTACTCGGGTTGCCCGTTTGCAAATTCTCATACGCACCTATACGTATACAGTATGCATGTAGTTGTAAGCGGGGGGAGTGGTGACAGCCAAAACAACGTGTAGACAAGCGATATAAACGTCTGGTTACTTAAGTTTTGCGATAAAATTAATTATTATTGTTGCCAATCCTGCACCGATCCTATGGCACTGTCATGTACAAAAGTACTTAGTCAAAGCCAAGCATTCTGTTCCCACTGGTTTCATCTTCACAGATAAGCGGAAGAAAGTAGCCAAAGGAAAATAACTGTGACTGAGGGGCATTTAGGTGTGAAAATCCTTGTATTCATACTTAATATTCCATCCTGACACTTAGCTTACCTATCTGGATAAAATCAGGCGTTTGGGCGTTGTGTCTCATTCCACCGTCAATGATAAACTTGTGACTTAAAGCGTCATGAGCATTAAATAAACTTCAGACTGTTAAACCAAAGACAGAATGGGACGAAGTCCTGTGAAAGGCACAGCAGCAAAAACATATTTTAAAATGATAATTTATTCTCTGTCGGTACCTCCCTCATTCAGGTGCTAAAATAATTTCCAACGAGCGGCGAAGTAAGCAGTCTCGGCAGCAAAGGTGGTTGAAAATAGCGCTTATCTCTTCAACATCAAAATTGCATATAAAAATTGCAAAATCGCTTCAGAGAAGATGTTCCTCAGAGATGCTTGCGTTCTTATTGGGTTGTTGTCAGTGGGAGCAAGTTAGTGAAGCGGGTATGTGGCACTCAAGACTTCCCATAAACAGCACCTTTTCACATGATGACAGTCCTCCATCATCTCTAAGCAACATGAGTATACGGCGAATGGAATTCCACATTACTCGCAAAACAAACCTCATTCATTCTCATGATGATCCTCGTTAGCTGATCATGCTTTGGCTTGTAGCTTGTTAAGATTATGCAAATGAGGCGTCTCCTTATATTCCTTTTGTTTACGATGGATGTGAAGATGTTACAGCAAGGCAATCAAGTTCTGCGCCTTTATGCCCACTATGAAATGTCATCGAGTTTATCTTAACTGCTTCATTCACACGCTGCTGCCTCAGCTATCGCAACAGAAGTAGAAAGCATTTAAATATTGAGATTTCAGCAACTCATGTATTTTACTCACCTTGCCATCAAATTTATAAATGCTTATTGATTCATAAACTAACACAAACTAACATCTAACACTTTCTCCATTCTTCATGTCCCTACCATTGACTTGAATAATCCAGAGGGGAAAACGTCTAACGGCGAGAACCAATGAATATACTGCTGTATGATGCATCCAATGTTTGTATCACAGACATCATAAAGATATGATCCTACTTTACAGTGCATTCCAAAGTTGTTACCCACATAAACATAATAATAGGGATGATTGACGACTTCCGGAATCAGTCAAGTTGCAAATATTCGCTCTTTCACAGCCATTAATGCCTATTTCCAGGAACTCATCATATTAAATCATCATAATTGCAGCGCCTACTGTCTGAATATCAGAGCAATTACGTCAAGAGGGAATGCAAGGCGGGAATACCTGTGAGAACGGCTCTGCAATGTGTAAATTGGATGAAAACAAGAGAAAAAGCTATGCGTGAGACATTCCCTGATACTGGGATTTGACGTCTTCGGTCGACAGTGCTCGGAATACTCTTGATCCACTGGTTCTGAAATAAAGAAATTGCATCGAATAAAATTGTAGCTTAAAGTGTAGTAACTAAGATCGCCATTTTCTGACAGCTGATGAAAGTTAACTCGACCTGACACCCACAGGACTAAAGTCTCGCTCACAGAAGAGGAAACCATTCCTGTGGTAAAACCAGCACCAAGAGGCAGCGGCTAATAAATTTTTCCACCACCTTTTGTTTAATTGCATACCGAGTAAAATTAGGGAGCTTTTTGTACTGACTTGGCAAGTGCCAGAAACTTCAACATTCCATTTACTCGCATGCTTCCACGTAGACCACAATACACATCACAAGTTGTACGGTATACCAGAAAATTTTAATGGACTTGCGTCGCCGAATAAACGTACGAGCATGCATCTAAGTGGCGGCATGCCTTCATGTCTGTTAATAAGCTCGGCTTGATAATTAATCTAAATGAAGATGACCAGACGGGATTTCCAAGTATATAAAAAGTTGTCTGTACCATGTTCACCGGCAAAAATGTAATACTACTTCTACGACCAGTAACTTTGCACAAGTGAGGATTTTACTCAAGAATGACGACCGAAAATAGCTCATTTCGAAGCACTCAATCGACTTGGACCTGTTGTTGGGAGCATTAAATATTTCAAACTGTCTTTTAGTATCTTGCAATATCTGCAAAAAGAACGTTTTACCTTATGTAATCCACGAGTAAATGGATTATCGTGCGTAAAGGAAATAATGGAATGCAGCAATAATGTAAATCACATTCTATTCGCATTCATGACGCTATAGGATAAGCAGAACTGATTTTTTACGGGCATCTTGATACTTAATGCTTAAAAGCGAGATTTTGACATCAGTGGTTTAACCCAAGGCAATGACATGTAAGAAAACTGAAAATGTATTCCTCTCTCACGCTGCAGCACAGCATTGATTGATGTAACACTCACAAATAAACATGTTCCCACAAATTGCTTCGTGCTCAAAGCTATTTTTGCTTTAATCTCATTGTCAGTGAGGAAAAGCCCCATCAGGTGTAGCATGTTGAAGGGAGAAAAATGAAGAAACAAAGGTTTTGCTTTGTCTTTTGGGATCTCCGGTCATTATTGTAAGCTTGGACGTGTATTTGTATTGTTAGTAATTATGTAGTTGTGTGACTAAAGCGAACTGTCCATTGTTGACCATCTCAAGCAGGCAAAGGTTTTCATCCACCAGATAACTCATAACAAAAGGACCATTAGGGATAATCCACTGTGACTTACTTAAAGTTAAGAGAATTAATTAGGCCATTATGCTGTGTGCAAGACATTGTATTAGACAGAGCTAGAGGCAGACTTATTGTTATTGTAGTTGCTGTGAGTGCATAACAACAATTTTTCATAGACAACTTTCAAGAACATTGGGCAGTACAATACGTATGTACGATTACATACGCATGCACAGTTTTATTCATCTCTGTCTCTCTAACTCCAGTCTTTCATAGAGTAGACTCTGTCCCTCGCATGTTTGACTTTCATTAATAGACATGTAAGACAGATGAGTTTGAATTTGTTTTATGTCACGGAAAAATATTACACCATTTTTCTTCACTATCTTCCCCACACGTCATTGGAGTGATGCAGCTTATGTGATCATTCCCACCAGCACATATATGTACATAAATCGGCTCTTGCAAAATTGGTATTAACCATCAGAATGATGCTGCTTTCCTTCAAATTAATAAAGAACTTCTTCGAGTGAGTGAAGCATGAATTTCACTACTTCGTATGTCCATTGAGTTGGCCTTACTCCACTACTGTTGTCCATAATATGGGCTCCTCATCTCATCATTGAAACACATGAAAATGTTTCCTTGAGGTCTTGAAAAAATCCATGTGAGTTTTTACTGTGGCAGATTGCAACGCCAGAGTAGTAAATTTCATTTCGTTGTTGTTATTGGAAACAAGCAAGAGAACTTTTAGTATGCTAGTGCGTCATTAATGGAATTGCTTTTCTCATTCCCTCGTCACCGTCTTCCTCCTAAAGTAATTTAATGGAAATTGAAGTAGATCTAACAAAGGTCATCAAGGAATTCTTGTCGCAATTATCGCGCATTTCATTCTACTGTGCTAATAATAATGCGGATCAGCAGAGTCAATCTTGGATGCATTTCTACCTTGTGCACTAACTCTGACGGATCCTATTTTAAGTGGCTTTTTCTTCAAGCCTCAAAGTATTATACCAGACACTAATGATCAGAGTTCTGACGGAACTGAATACCTGTTGGCGGCCGTAATAATGCTCGCAACCTAACGTTAATTCAGCTCAGGGGTAGTTTGCCAGCCAAGTGACGTAAACGCCAAAAATTTTATTTATGGACTTAACAACAACTTTGTGTCCAAAATGTATTTTTTATTTGCACAAGCCGTGTAAAAAACGCATGCTTCAAGTCCTTTGCTTTACCTACGTGTCAGCCCTTGCAATGACTCGGCGATAAGAACTGACATAATCAAATGTTGTGCCCCCAGTGCCATATAGGCCTTTAACCGTTTGCAAGTGCGATTCATCTGTGTCGTAGAAAATTGCACACATACATATCTAGTAATTTATGAAAGCGTCATTACCATCAAATGAATCTTAAATT
Source organism: Deuterosminthurus bicinctus (assembly GCA_034698825.1). Lineage (NCBI taxonomy): Eukaryota > Metazoa > Arthropoda > Collembola > Symphypleona > Bourletiellidae > Deuterosminthurus > Deuterosminthurus bicinctus. The sequence continues at coordinate 10,530 of JAQIWI010000302.1, read as the reverse complement.
ATCGTATGAGTGTGAAAATAACATTCACATTGTATGCTTATCAAATGCGAAACAACTTTTTTGCTTAGTGAAGTCAAATTTGCAGTAATGTCCACACATACGGCCGACATCATGGTGGGTGGCACCTATCTTTTAGACATTTGCACAGAACTCTACAGAGCTTTTACGTAAATCCGTGCCTGATTTAAATAATCAGGAAGACAAATGAGCTTTGATTCTCGTGGTGGTTTGAAAAGTTTACTATAGATCCACATAAATAGAACATGTGGAGAAAAGGGAAGTGATGATAGTTAACAAGTCGCACTGGAGTTTCGTCTTTACGTGCGTGACAGATTCGTGGTGAGGAGAAAGCTCTTACGTTTATTTTGAAAGATTGGTGATGAAGACTCTCAGGAGCCTAAAAGCCGGAGCCAACTTGCCTCCAAGAAAAATTGTACCAAAGATTTTTTAATTACCATGTGTGTCAAGATGCCGGTTATTTACGCAGGGAGTAATTTATGGGAAGCTATCCAGTTGCCAGTCAAACAGCGGGCCATATGGAGGATTGACACCACACCGTTACACTTAGACATTACGTGCGTACAGTACCTCGCTGCACTACAATGCTCACACACAGAGTTTGCGCAATCTCATTGAAGGAACTTCTGGTGGAAGTTGTGAAGTATACGTATGAATCCACAGCTTACAACACAATGGGGGAGTGCTTATGTAACTATATTCAGTGCTCATCCGTCATCTATCATCGGATGATGGACCTTGTAAGACAACAGGTTCTCTCTCCTTCTCTCTGACATTATCTTGCATTTACTCTTGTACATCAGAATGAGCTATGTTTCTCGAAAATCATGCCTCATTTCTTTGAAGACACCCACCCTCTTCTAAAGTACAGTCACAATAGTAGATGTTGACGGGAGGATGGTAATTTTTAGTGTGTCTACATAATATTGAGCACTTATGTAAGTTTAAACCCATTACAGTGTAACGAATGTTCAACCCGCTGCGAGATCTCCACTTACGCTACTAGTACTTCTGCTGCTGGTGGACAAATTTAATTTGGGCAATGAACACTGTAATAGCTCTCCAACACTACTGTCAGGTACTTCATATCAACAGCCGATTAGGCATTTCCTTAATGTGCACCGTAATTTGTTCACGGATTTAGCTTGAAGACAGATGAAATCTAATCTCACACTTACTCGACTTCTCCCCATGTCACATTTCCAACAAGTTGAGTGAGTAACGTGCATGAATTAATCCCTTGCCCGCAAGCCAAGTGAGTTCCCACTGTTCTCATTCACTCGTAAATGATATCTCCCTTCGGCATCATTAAGTTAATTTCGTATTGCAAGATTACTTCCATGGGTGTGTAAATCAAACAACCTTCTATATTACTGAATTAAGTGTCATTTCTTTCTTTGAGACGAGATTTCCAAAAGTAATGACCTGTGGTGATTACACAGTTAAAACCAGCACAAACTTAGAACGACGTTTTCCATTGAACTTCCTCCTAATACGTACGAGGCGATGATAACGTGCTGAAACCTCTATGCATATTAAAATTGACCCACAAGAAATGAGCGTAGACTTTTTTTTATTTATATTATTACTACCGAACGAGACAGAAAGAAAACCGGAATTCTACAAGGCGGGCGGGTTCAACTTAATTCGTTGACTAATGTGCAGACAGAGATGAAGCAGGGGGAGTAAAAAGGGCAAGGTAAGGTTCAGAAGCGAAAAATGGTACCTTGTTTCCCAGCCAACGACATAAAAAAGATTGACTGCAATACAGAGAAGCAAAAAGAGTTGTTGAGACTTTAAAAGGCAGAAGAACGGCGCCGATTTTCGGCGAAGTACAACTCAAACCTTTAAATGCTCCCCTTACTTTGTCTCTTCCTCTTGCGGCCACACTGCTTCACCAACTCTTCAGCTGGAGTCGTTAATATGACTTAAGTGTACCTACCAGCCTACCTTTGTTAACAAAGATCCTTGGGTATTCATGTGCAAAGGTATAGAGTCAGCTTTTGAATGTCCTCTGATGTAAATTCCCAACTGACGACGAGCCCATTTTCTTGCACCGCAAGTAACGATTAAAGTGCAACATTTACAAGACGACAGAGTTTGGATTGAAGAATTCCTTGCAAAGATCTAGATAGTCAAATGAGGAGAATAAAATCACGCATAAAATGAACAACCACAAAATGTAATAGTCTGGCTCAAGACTGCATGAACAGGAGTGTACAGGTTATCATTATGTGCACATTATTACACGTACGTAGTGGCAGTATGTTTCCATGTTTTACACCTTTCGTTATGTGACTGTATATGTGTATGTCCTCAGTAATAACAATGTAATACACAAGGCGAAAGCCCTCAAGCCAAAGCTCCGATTTAGACCTGTTTTATTTAGTGACCATGTAATCACGGGCTTTACAATTACTACCACGGCGGGCATGCATATACAAATATAGGAAGGGGACGGAATATCAGCCTTCTCTCTCTGTACTGCCGCCATAAAATAAAAGACAGATGAGCTGCTTGACTACCTTATGATTATTGCAAAAAGTGCTTGCTTTCGACTGATGAAGTCAAGTTTATCTTGACTCAAGAAGAGTTGACTTTGTAATTCCTACTTTATGTCTCTGCTGCCGCCGTTAAAAGCATCGAAAGTGGTATGTAGGCTCAACCCAACAAATGCATCGCCTTTTTTTGGGCTTGATGGTAAAATGTATGTCTACCTATACGCAACAACAAGAGTCTTTTTCCTTCCTACCTTCGCCTCAAGCTGAGTAATTTTAAACTACACACACGCGGTTTAATTTTCATGCAACCGAAAGGAAATTAGACGACACACATGAGAAACATCTTCGTTCGCTCGCTATTTGCTCCGTGCAGAAGATAAACTTTAAGACAGTCATTGATATGACACAAGTAAATGATGACACGTCGACGAAATGTTCGTCTCACGCCCAGGTAAAATTCGTTAAGTCGTTCGACGCGATGTCCAAATTTTGTCGCCACACATGCTTACTATCAGCTAACTATGTCTGGTGCTTCAGTACGCTTCATCGCGGCTGAGTTGATGGGGTTGGCTGGAATGACAACGTAGACAATCTCACCGTGTTATTAAAATCGTACGTACGTGTTGTGTGTATTGTCGGTATCATAAAATTATTCAATGTTTTATTATTTTTCTGGGTAGCAGTTGCTATCGATCTATAACAATAAAATAAAAATAATTAAATTCGGAAATAATTCGGAAGCAAGGGATACAAACAAATGCTTGCTCATGACAGAGGACCATTTTTGCGCAGCAAAAAATCACTTCGGAATAACATGCAAAAATCTTGCAAGCTTCTGCGCAATGCTCAAGCAATAAAAGTTACGTCTAATTAGTAATTCAGTACAAACAGATTTTCCGTACAATATTTCAATTGCAGCAACAATGAGAACTGTCGCCTGACTGGCTACGAAGTCATAACCACCTATCTTTGTAGTGTGTACGTATAAATTATAATTCTTCCAACACAAATCAAAAAGCAAGACTAGTAAAAAACAGTCTCTAGATAACTTTATTACAGCTTGGATGTTAAAATGTATAATATTTCTTTGATTAACATTTAAAACAAGAAAAATGCTACTGATATGAATGATAAAGAATTGCATGCACTCCATGACCCCGGAAGTGTGAAAAAATTCCATCAGCTCTATATGTCCTGACATTATCAGAAGCTAAAGGTAGACAATGCACTAAATTCGAGGAGACCACGTGCAGGCAGCAGAGAAAGATGGAATATAACTTTAAATGGGCATACGACATCACTAAAAGGTTGCCGATGCTTGCATGGAAACAAACACAGAATGATGAGCAAGCTTTCTTCTACTTACCGCTTCGCTTCGAACTGGTGGAATAAAATTCAGAAATTATGATAAAAGTACCAGACGAAAATGCCAATTACGCGCATCTAAATTCCATTTCGTTCACACAATAAATCAGTGGACACACACCAGATGGTCTACTGTATATCTCTCCCCTATGAAGTGCGATGGAAAGTGTGGATCTAGCTATGACTGTAGACACATCTTGGACTCATTTAAAACGATGAGCGCTCATGTTTGCGATGTGCATAAGTTTGATCACAAGTCTAGTAAACTATCTTGTGGCACACACACGCCACACACATACTAACACATACACAGTATACTGACCAGGAAGCTTCGCTCTTGACTCACTGTTACATTTACTCTTCACATCCAGCCCAGTTCAAGATGAGCAGGTCTTACGTTGATTTTTTTGACGTACGTATTCTTGATCATAATTACTGGTTACTTCGTCCGACCAGAAAGTCCTTACATGCATGTGTTAAATGGACAGACGTGCCGCTCCTCTGCTTATGCTACCATTCTCATGTTTCTAAGGCAGTAATATCAATCATAATTATATGAAAAGAAGCGTTGGGCCTGCATGCTGCATAGTAAATATAACGTCCCTCTCCTCCCGCTGAGTCTTCAAGATCCCATCCAATCGGTGTATACAGGAAGTGATCTTCTCCTGACAGTATCGAAGATCCCAATGCACATTTTCTCACGGCATTCCGTTCATTGTATCTACATGCTCGTTAGTACCAGGAATTCTCCTCAAAATCATAATGCATGAGCAGGATAGAAAGGTAGGGATGATAATTGCGCAAACATCTAAAGCCAATCAAGTGCCAAGCTTCCCGAAGGTGGTTTTAATCATAGTTGAAGCACTGTGTGCTGCATACATACAACAGTAATAATTCGCAGAAGCATCAGAGGCAGCAAATTTGAGCCACTTTTTCTAACCATAATCTGGTAATTCGAATGCAGCAGTGCAGTGGAACTGTTAGGAAACTACGATGGTGTGATGACGACTCTTACTTGAGTACCATGCCCATGTTTGTACAGCACAAACTCTTCACATGTCATTCCTTTTGGAGAAGCAAAGTAAATTGCTCACTTGTTTCACAATAAAATCCCCACATATTGGCCCTATCAAATGTTGGCACACGGTTGACCACGGATCCACGAGTTGGCATTAAATCCAAGCACACATTTTTGGGTTGTAATGAGGAATGATGGTGATTTTAGTGAGCCAGTTTCCTGCACATTGACCTGTTGCTATGATTAAGTTCTTTTGTCGATTATAAATGTGATATAACACGTACTAATGACTGTATTGTACAGTACTCCCTATTAACTCACCAAGAGGTTGGCAGTGGTCGAGCATGTTCAAAATACGGGTTGTATTTTGCGCGGCCGGAGGTAATTTTTCTCACAACAAGAGTGGGCTGTGGGATACCATTTTACATTAGACATTACGGTTACTGCCTATGTGAGTGCGTATGCTGAATGCGTGAATGCAGTCATGCCTAATGTGTACAAGCAATGTGGCAAAAACTTGCCAGGCTCCTTGAATGATTGAAAAGGTAATCAAAGGTTGTCGAGAGACGAAACCTATAGGGAAAGGACACGAAGGAGAGATAGAAGGGAATAGTTCAAAATAATGCAAAGTTCGCGTTATTACCCTCGACATGTTTTTCGTCTGAAATGAAATCCACTAGTATGGGAGAGGAGGGAATGTTAGGCTCGGATGTACATGTTGTTAAGAATCTGACAACAGCGGGAGGACTGCTGTAAAATTGTACCTCAGAACGTAAAAGTGGGTACAAGTACTTAATTTTAGTGTGCACATGCATTAATTCAAAACTCGAGTTACCTGGGCTGACGAGTAGCAAGATAAACGAAGCTGACCACGATTCTTCCTCGTTACAAGCATAATGGCATATTTTCTTGTCAAGAAGAATCAAAGCTACTGACCACCAAGAAGTATTACTTACATTTGAATACGACTTTTCATCAGTTCTTAAGCCAACTAATGGCGCATTGTTTCCTGAAAATCTTAAAGAAAGGAGCTTTAAGATCCTATATGTTCCACTTTTGTTGTGTCATTTCTGTTGAACGTCATATCACCTTCCCTTAAAGCAATATTTTGCTTAAACCTTTGAATTCATCCCTTCCATGGAGTTTCCAACCAACTGAGAGTCTACCTGCTTGTGCTTTCCTCATATGAAAACCGGCAGAGTGAAAGCATGAGGATAATTAATTCACGTGCTTTCACTATTCTGCGCGTGTATTTCATGCTCATTTGAGGTAGATTCGTGTGCGATATATCTTTTCACTTTATCATTTGGCAAAATCAGAGATAAGAGCCACGAGGCAATCTTTGTGGCAAGATAGCTTTGCACGAGTTGCAAATAAGGCTGTGAATGAGCTCCCTGATTTTTCTCGCGCTCATCTCATTATAAGAGATAAGAGATTCAAATTTACAGCCCAACACTTGACAGTAAATCAGTCTCATTCCGTCAGTCCAAGGTGGTTAAAGTAAATCCGCACATCTTCCGCTGTCCCATCTCAAAAGACGCACGTGTCAGGCTGGATGAGATGATAAAATTTATTTTTCCCATTCCAATTTGTTCCTATGATCCTGAAGTCTAGGGGCACAAATGAGTATTGAGGAGTTTTTGCAGGCAGTATTAATGTAGGCAGAACCTGTTCGAGGATAACTTATGGGCACCATGTGTACATAACGAGTGCATATGAGGAGCTGACTTGACTCATATGCCAGAAGGGATATTGGCTTCTTCCGGACGGTACGTAATGCAAGCATTCATACTACCACACCAGGTAGGTTCATCACCTATTCAAAGGATTCGTTTTAGATAATGCTAAATTCTCTATTTCCTTGATTATTAAAGGCGTGAATCACTGTGTATCCAGTTCTCATAGGCACAGCTTGAAGAGGTAAATAGGCTCGTCTTCAAAGGCTCATCATGTCCTGTAAGAATTCCAGAATGATGCTGGTCTTCTCTGTAGTAGCATCTCCACTTGCTGTGTGCAACGGATTAACCGTGGTAATAAAAACAATGCCGATGGAAAAATTTGAATGAATATGAAAACAGGTTGTGCTGTTGTTTTTCTGATCCTCCTGCTGCTGTTGTGATTCTTGTTGATATTGGAGACTAAACTCTCCGTTGGTTTTCGTCCGTACACAGACACAATGAAAGAGGGATGGTATGAGACACATGTGGCACACAGGGTGCATTGCATTGTGTATAGTGGGTATACAGTGCGGCAGACCACGTTCTTTGCCTGAATTTACAGCATGGATGGAGAAGATGGCACGTGTAATTTCTCTCTCTTGCTCTCTTCCTTCATTTCATGTAGTAGGATTTGCACTCTTAAACCTGATTGAGTATCAAACAAGTTATCTGAAGAAGGAAATGCTGTATTTGTACTTTTCCGCCATGACTTAAAATTATATTTCACAGTAAAGGCCTTTCCGCTCTTTCTGGTTCCTCATCTTGACCATGAAACTGACTGAGTTAAATGCTACATGGCAGGCATGCATACATTGAATGCACTCTTAAGTAGTTGTCTCTAGCCGTCATCCCCGAAAATGTTATGGACGTCTCCTCGAAGCCCTTGTGTGGGAGGCACCTCCGTGCTCTATTTTCTGTACATGTTGTTATCATAAAGCTATGAATTCAGTGCTTCTTGCCTGTATGATGATGAGCCATGTGTCGATGGCACACAGGTGAAGTCAGTAAGCCTTTATAGTCAATTTTATGCGATTCGCGATCGTTAATCGAATCTACTCACATAAAAGCTGAAAATTTGAGAACTATTACCGGTTTCTCTGTCACCCCGTAGACCATCCATCCGTTAGGCGACTTGTAATTATTCATTTACATTGATTTCCAACTGCTATGACAACTACTAGAAACTCATATTTTATTTGAGTGTAAATTTTTGCTCGCGCATTTTTGGATGTAGTTAACGGGGCGTAGATGTCATCTTGGCGCACCTATCACCTACGCTAGACGAATAAACAAAACAATGACAATAGGGAAATGCAACTATAGTTAGTGAGAGTGCATTGGTAAGTAGCTGGCATGTGTATTGACCGACAGCATGAGAAGTCGTCTGTAATGCTGGAAAGTAGTCTGTCAGTAAGGAGTAGGATCGTAATACGCTATGTGTATGCCCACGTAGGAAGTGGATATGAGGGCTGATGCCTGTCTGTTCCATGAGAACCGGTTAAACTGACTGCAAGTCAGAGGGAGAGAGAGAGCGATACATCAAGTTGAAAAATACTGCATATAAAGGGATATAAAGGGATAACTGGGGATGTTTGGGTCCAAGTCTTATGCTGTAACCAAATGTAAGCAAGAAAATCCAGGTCGTTACCCTCTAAAGCTTTTTCAGTGTTCCTGAGAAAAATGCTATGAGATATCTTGCAGCATCCAAGACGACAGGTACGTAGAGACATGCATACAGAATCCTTGAGGCTTTGATCTATCTTCACATCTGGTTTCCTTAGCAAATATCTAATTCCCTAATAGTCTTCGTCTCTGAATGCTTTGCATGCGAATAAACGTAGCTATTTACTTCAGTCCACTTCGGAACAACAACTGCATTCTTCAACTAATATTCCTCACCTTTTATATGCCTTGAATCCAAATCAAATCGTCTCTCTCTCCCTCTCTCTCATGCTCCAATCTATCTCCTCTGTCTTATGTGTTTGAATAAAAAATTGTACATGATTTATTTTCCCTACATTCTGCACACTAAAATTTCCGCGTGTATATGAAAGAATTCTCTCACCCTCATTTTCCCATCCACTCACATATTTTTTCTCTCCGAGTTTAGTACACTCATCCTCATGCTTAGCAACATTCTCCTAATAATCCAAGCAGATCATTAATACTGCCCGTCACTTTAGCATACATCATACATTTCACCATAGTTCCAACACTGATAATCCTCCGTCACAAATTACTCTCCATTAGTCCATGCATACTGACTCAGGTCCACGAAATCATCTCGCTCAGTTTATAATTAAGTCTCTCGGATTATTAGCGCTGCGCTGTAGCAGCAAACCATGAAATACAAATGGGAATTTTTTTCGTATCGGCTTCTTCCCCTTGTGTATCCTCAGCAGACCTAATAGCCGCCCCACTGTAATGTTTCCCTCCAAAGCGATGTAAAAGCCGTATGTTCAAGTTGGCATCTAATTTGTCTCTACATGCTCACACAGCTTTTGCGGCAGTCATGCAGGAAGGGGTTCCTGCATTTGATAAAAAATATTTTTACACAAAGGTGATTTCGGAAAATTCTTTGTTATCATACGCAAATGTTTTCATTGATATCATAATGCTTTTATAATTTTTATCCATACCTACAAACAACATGGATACTTTCTCGCCACCTGAGAAAATTACTAAGGGAACAAGTTACAGGAGACTTTAAGCACTTTTTCGGATTCTGTAGATTTTACAGGCATAATTCAAGTTTTTAAAGAAGAATTATGGTGTTGACCATTCTGTGAGAGTTTCTGTCTATGGGGTTTCATAAAGCGATAGACAGATTTTACGGTGCATAGTTTGATGAAGAAACTGGGGTGAAGTTGGAGGTAACTGCGAATAATACGGCTAAGTAGAAGCTAGAAAACTAAGTAATACTTGCAATAACGAACAGGCAAGTACTTCTGGCTTGTTGGTTGGTTGGATGCCATGTAAATAAGCCAACGAATTTAGCTCATTAACAAGAAATTATACTCCATGAGGAACAACAGAGACTCAATGCATAGTATCAAGGTACCAAAGAAATGAGTTCAAAAAGATAATAAAACTAGAAAGACTATTTTGTTAGCTTGGCGTTCAAAATGCCAATTTACGCAGCGTAAATATTCAAAGACGACACATAGGAACTGATGATGACTAGGCAGCTCGCTGAGAACAGTATGTAGTGTGGTTAACGACTTGGCAATCATAAACTCATGTCTTAACACGGAGTTAATTGAAAATGGTCAACAAGTCTTTTGCTCGTCCTCGCATGAAAATGCCCAAAAAACATGTATAAGCTATTCATGTTTAACTATAACGATATTAATTTACTAGGTGCAATTCTGAAAAAACTTTCGAAGTTGTAGCAAACTTCTGTACCCATAGCTTTTCACAATATTCCTTCCTCGTAGCCTATTGCTTGGTTTCCAAAACTCGTGTGCGTACTATAAACACAATCTTTCAAGCACCTTGATGTCCTAAATGGACTATTTTTGCACGAAGATTAATGTCACATAGTAAACACAGTGTCCTAGCTTGATTCCAAATATTTTGAATCCGGATATATACTTTTGCTAAAATTTGAAGATTAAATACATGAACGTATTACGCCAGCAATAGATTTATTCTCCGATACTACAAGAGGAATCTGATAGGGTCCAATCAACAGCGTGGCAATAAAATCCGACACTGAATTATCTGTACTGCATGATATATAGTGAATACTTGTTGGCATTTTTCATTTCTATAAGCATGCAAATACTCAAACAAAATTTCTAATACCTACATAAGCACATGATCACCCTCACAGTTACGACACGTGAAAGCTCAAAAGACGCTCTCATTAGCTTGGATTTCTCATCTTCTTCCATGGTCTACCATCTTA